>JTDE01002417.1:0-15692 GCA_014338405.1 Paragonimus skrjabini miyazakii
AATTTTGAAATGGAAAATAGTGTGCAAAACGTTACACTACAAAATTGTAACAGCGGTGCTGCCGGTATTCTTGAAGATATCTAGTCACACGTATGTTCTGCTCATTTGTCCAATCCGTGAATCGTAGGCATATATAATGCAGATAAATGGAACTCGGAGCGGATAAAATCAAATGACTGGAGTTTGAACAAATCTTGCAAACAACTTCAAAACAAACAAAAACTGAAACATATTTTGATGATCAAATGTTTGTGCGTGCAGTTGTAAAAACCGTCCATGATATGATAGCAATAAAGTTGCATAATAATATGGTGTTAGTTACCAAAGTTCAGTGAAAGATTTTTCCGTCTACAGAAAAATCAAAATTAGCTAAGCTTAATTTCGTAGAAGATATGCCATTAGATGAGAAGTAATCATAAGAGAAGGAGATAATTGACGTGGCCTGCGTTCATGTGTTATGTTTTGTTCAGGGGGAATTCTATAACCTTCCAAACTCGACAAATCTTACTTAACAACATCAAGGTGAGAGCAAATGAAATTATTATTAGACTGAATCCGTTAAATTACTATTTACCTCCGAGGACTTTCAGTGAATTTTTCTTCTGGTTTCTGCCAAGTTACTTTGATATCCTAGGATTATTGGCAGAAAATGAGAATATCATTCCAAGGAGAAGAACTGGATAGAGGGAGACGTAGAGCCGAACATTATTCTGAAGTGTGAAGGATAACAACCGAATTTAATTAACGACTCGCACACAATCTGTGGCAACCGTCTTAGGCAATCAAGAAATATTGTTAATTACTTAGTAGCGCTGGCAAAATGCTTCAAGAAAACGTTCGCTTTGTGGTAAATACTAATTCAACACATCCGGGTGAGCATACTTTTTATAGGTTTACTGAAGATTGAGAGTGGTTTTGATGTTTAATCAGATGCATTCTTTGCTAAAAACAAGTGAATTCACGGACTGCATTTGGTCCGAGCACAGCTGACGTCAAAAATTTACAAAATATCCGCATTTACTGAATAAGCCCATTCGTTAAAACACTCTTCGGTGAGATATTTAACAATGTACCCATATTAAATGAGGCGTATCCCTTGAGCTCTGTAGAATTATGTTTCCAAATAAAATTAACATTATTTTTAGATGGTCAGTCCGTTTTTGAAAATACTTTAAGATAAATTATGCCTCCTTCAATCATCGCCATTTTTATCAACCAACCGGATCGGCGAATATAATTTTTTGATTTTCATCGGTCTATTAAGCAAATTAAACCAAAATTAAGTATTGTACAAACAGGTCCATGCATGCTGTTTATTGAATGGCATTTGTTTGCCCACTGTCACCATAGTGACTTATTTTCTTCCGGAAAGAATCGTGATGTCCTTGATATGGTTGACTAACCGTTACACGGACTGTGGAACTTTGACATAGAATGAGAAGAAATTAAGCGAGGAAAATTGCCCGCAATTGGTTTGATGATGTTTTCTACACAAAAGTACAGTAAACACATTCAGCGAGTTCATGTTTTTACACAAGGAGAGGTAGATCGTTAAACGGGGCAGAATGGCTATTGTGTATGGAATTTTGCGAAAAATAATTTGAATGGTTGTTATTTTTCAGCAAAGTGCGCTCTGCCTTGTGGTAAAAAAAGTAATCGTGTGAAATAGGTAAGTGAATTACGTTATCGACTTCAATTAATTTAAGCATGAGGGAAATTGGCAAACTATGTGCCGATTTACGTGAGTGTGTCTCCAAACATCACATTAAAAATATTTCTCGTGAATGAGAAAACATTTTGACACGACCTTGAGAAACTAACCATATAAAATGGGCTTTGATTCAAGATTCAACCATGTACGTAATATCGAGCAGTACATGAAAAATCGTTTGAATTCTCTCATTTGGCACCGTCGAGAAAGCACAAACGTACGGAATACCTGTTTATTTATTTCTTGTCCACCGAGATGTAAAGATTGAAACAGAAAACGCCTGTGTCAGCTATAGTCAGTTTTATTTATATGATAGCTTAAACATGAATGTTTGTAGTGTTTAAGTGGACAGTAGACCAGTATTACCAGTTATGAAAAATGAACATATTGCTATGTCAGATCAATAGTTCACGGAACATTAAGTGTGGCCTTACCACCCGAGTGTTGGTAAAGGCTTACTACGTTTGCCAGTGTTATCTTTTAGGGCCAGGCGGTACGAACTGAATGAGAAAAAGCGACTACTTCTGCGTATGTAACACATTAAAACGGTAGAATAAATACCTTACTCTTAAAGTGAACACGTCCGTGCATTTTCACACATGATTGAAATGGTCTCTGTACGCATGACTACTGTGTCTGCATCAATGCAGTAAGAAGACATATGTTGCGATATGTTAACATTTCGTTTACTCTCATCAGTCGCAAACGTAAAACATGCGAGTTAAATATGACACACAAGTAGAGATATATAGGGTACGGACACGCACACAGTCACACCACAGATTATGTTCTCACCACCACGGCAACCCTATGGGTTGTTTCAACCACTTCTGTGCACAAAGCACCGGCTGGTAAGTTCTAATCAACATGGCTTCGCTAAAGGCCAGTAGCTTCGGGTTCTTTTGATGTAACAATATTTTGAACGATCTAAGTGGGTTAATCTGGTGACCTGTTATCATGAAGTGTCTGGCTATCGATGATGCGGGGCTTCGAGTAACTGATTCACCGGTTTCAGATTGTTGTGTCATGAGTTGTTTCAACCAGTTCGGGACGTGTTCTGCCACTCACTGAGATAGCTGTCGGTTTGTTCTGCTTATGTAAATGTCACCGCAACTGCAATTGAACTGATAAATAACGTGAGAGACAGATATAACAGATATAACTCGCATGTTTTACGTTTGTGACTGATGAGAGTAAACGAAATGTTAACATATCGCAACGTATGTATTTTTACTGCATTGACAAAGTTATCAAAGGGAACCCAGTGTTTCAAGACTACTGTATCGTTAATTTTCATAAAGTAATTGGTAAACGTGATTGTATATTTGCTTTAAACAAGTTGCTTCATATTAAGTTGGACTTTAATTGCAGTATTTTAGTAAGGTTGTGTGATGGCATTGTACGGAGTAGGCTCTCAAATGGCGGCAAATCTGTGGAGAAAGTCGGTAGACTTATGACTAGCATACATAAAGGGACCATGAAGAATATTAAAATCGGATTTCAGCTACACAAATATACACAACGCCGTGATCCACCTGGCTCAACTTTGTTCGCTTGTCGGTTGCCGTGGCAATCAGGAGTCTATCTTCAAAACCCAGTCTTTCAGGTATCACTTCGGATTGACTTAATCATTAGCATAATGACGAAATCTGTGTAGACTACTTTTTTCGACTCATGCGTTCACAACTTAAGTGTACACCAGTTCTCTGGCGTGCATAATTCTCAACATATTCCTACGTTTAGTTAACTCCACAGAAACTATTGGGTACTATCCGGTCGCCTCAGGCATACGTTAGTTCATCTTATTTGACAGTAAAATACTTCAGGATTAATTTGCCATTTTTTATCGCACTGAAGAATTGTTTGGATTTGTAATGGGGCATTCCGTCTTTACCTAAATGCAGATAAAGTAAATTATGAAACCGTTGGTCATAACGTTATTCACCGAATATACTTCCGATAATTTGGAATTTTTAGCAGGCCACTAGACGATCCTCCTTGCTAGACGTGTAACGACCTGTATTAACATTCTGTGGCAAGTATCTCAAGGCACTGACTGCGTAAAAGTTCTTCTGTTATGCAAACTGCACTGTTCTGCATATCTATCACAAACACCTATATGCACTAGGTTTATGAAGGTAGATTTCTTCGACGTTTCTTTAAGGATAAATAGTCAAAAAAGAAATGCTTGATACATTAGTTTTTAGAAACTTCAAACGACATTAAGTTTGACCACGCTGAACGAAAGGTATCTTATGTATTTGTAATTCAGTTTGAAATAGCTAGATAATGCCACCAATGTGTTTTTTTGTAGTACAGTCTATTGCAGGTCATTTTGTCAGTCTTGAATTGCTTCCTTTTGATTGAATTTATACTGATAGAATTTCTGTCTGATTCTTACAAATATTTTGCATTATTTCAAAAAGAGATATGGATCTCACTTGAAATGAATTGCGGTACAACAGAACTTCTTATGCCATGTGCCAAGCTTTCGGAACTTCATCTCAATTTAGACGGAAACTTCTTGAAGTCGCGGAACGTTTTGTCACGGCATGATGAACTTTTCATATATGTTATTTTGCCGAAATGGCTGTTTAAAATATCTTTTCGCCAAAACCTCTACCGTAGTAGTATATCAATAACAGTTAATAAATCTTGTGCAGTTTCCTGCCACACAAAGCTGACAAGCTTACTGAAACAATACCTGAGGATCTAGTTTCATCCAAACAACGTTTATATTTCGAAACCATTCCGCATCATGTTTAAAGTTGGAATAGAAATTTTAAGATTATGCTGCTTCCGTGTATGCAAACTCACTTGTTTTTTCCCACAGAATGTGCTGCGTGAGCGTCCTTACCACAAACGTGTCAATGTGCATCATCTAACCTGGATACTTGTTAGAGTTATGAAATAGATCACTACAACTGTAACACCGCTTTCTAATTAAAACCATGCGATGAACTATTCTACTTCGGCTAGCTTTATTCACGTGGTCAAAAAAAGCCATTTGAAAACTGTCAGCTGAAGAATTCTGGTTATGGATTAGAAAGTAGAGTTTAAATGGGAAAAAGCACTTATATACACAAGACTCTGTGAATACCTTGGTCCATCATTCATTATGTATTAAATTTCCACTGACCCAGTTTTGTTCGGACGTGTCAAAGTGATGCATATATTCACGAGCACAACGTGACTAAATTGATCTTCATCCAGCGTTTAGTTTTCCCCAACTCACCCTGTTACCTTGTGGGTTCTCTTATCGAAATTCCTTGAACGTATGACAACTGAAAGTTTTGACTGGTATTACATGGTCAGTTGCTTTGCCATCACACCTTTTTCGCGAGTAGGCAGTAGAGAATCCCAGTTAACAATGTGGACACTGCTTGCCACTAGTCGAGGCTATTCTATTCCTAGAAACTACACAGTCAGCCATTTTGTAAAATACAACGGATGCAAAATTCCATTCCGTTAGGGCCCGTAAGTATCGTATATCCTCGAAATATTCCGGATTTTAAGTCCGGACATGCATTTGCTAGATAATTGTGTTGACCACTATGTCAGTGGTTTTTCATTGTGCCAAACCGGACTCTCAATTTTCCTTGTTAAATCAAAGCTGTCATGTTCTGTAGTTATTGGGGCATCTGGAGTCAAAGTGGAGATTTCCGTCCTCTAAAAGGTACTCTGGGAGATACTCTGTGAATCGCTGTTGCGTGATGTTTTTTCATGGAATGAATGTGCAGTTGTGGAAGATTTTGGATAGCAGCAGCTAACTTTAATTTTTGTGAACGTGTTCCTTCACGTCCACCTAATTGTCTCAGCAACAGATCGGTATACCATCACCTGTGTTCAGTGGGGGCCCGCCCAGATACTTACTATTTGTTTGTAGGGAGACAAATTCATGAAAACAATCTAGTCAGGACATTGGTAACTGCTGATTAAATCAGTCATCATTGCAAACCAGTCAGGCCTTCGGTGACGGCTGACGAAATCCGACATCAACAAAGCACTGAGGGGCACGTCGGACCAACTAGGAGGAGGTGTGAAAGTGAGCGTGGGTGTCGCGCGCTAGCGCCTATGGAATTGGCCTTAATTGGCCACTTGGCCGTGAAGTGGCCTGAACAAGTGGACAGTGATTCAACGGGTAAATGGCCATATTTGGCCACTATTTCATGATACACATTTACAGGCGAACTCGTAGCCGGCAATACAGCGTGCTTTCCCACAATCTTGTTCTTCTTGTCTCCGCGCAAGTAGACTGGGTGAAGCCGCATAGCAGGAATCCAGGTCTAACAGTCAGGCCGTAATAAAACGTTTGGCAAAGGAAAGGCACGTTATGTCATTGTTTAATTGTTCTAGTGCTTTGACAGTATGCGATCAGCAGTCGTTTGGCTGAAATATTCAGGGTCATCTGGACATTTGACCCAAGGGTATTAATTACTCATTTGAATACAAAGAACCGCTCGTCATTTCTTAATCAAGAAAGACAATTGGCGTTTATTGCAGGAAACAACGATAACTTAAATGATAGTTGTGCCAAATTGCCCCAAATTGAGTTCAACTTTCCTGTGTCGAATTGTGTGCTTAACTAACAAAATTGGTTTTATGTATTAATTGAAGACTGCATTTTTCTGCTCATCTGAACCAAACATCTGCCCATTTTTGCCTGGGGTAGTCCCACAGTTTAGATACTTGACACATGCAAGATTTTCAACAAACGTATACCAGAACATCTGTTTAAAAAAAATGTCATGTTGATGAGAAAATATACGTGTAACCAAATGGGTAGATTCCATTCAGAATCATCAGGCAATTAAAGTCCAATGATCTCGGTTAGTTCAAGCTACACTATGTCACAATGGGTGATAGCTATATGTGGACGAAGACCTACCTATCAGAGCTACAACTTTCTCTCAGTTGAAGTGCGGTAGCGTGTATACCTTTTTATAGCTCCAAGTTATGACATCGAATCATTTTAACTCCCGTACTTCATTAATTCCAACATATTGTACACAACAAGGCCCCCACTTAATAATAAGCACAGCATATGCCAATCAATATTTTTCTTAACCAAATTTGTTTACGATGGATATAAAAAAACGGAAACAAGGTTACCAGATAATCCCAAGCAGATTATCACGTCTTAACATAAATTGCCAAAATGTCCGTATTACCAACCTTGTTTACACACACCAGTAATTGTCTGACTAGCCAAACGCGTACGTTACAGAAGCGTTACATTGTAAATATGTCAGGAGGTTGTCCCACATTTAGCTTCGCTTGTCTGTCAACGTAAATAATAAATTCATCAAGGACCTGTAAGTTCGGTTAGTTCATACACAACGTAGTAGTCTAGGGACAGACAATTATTATCATACCATTATGGCTAGACTCAGATAACGTAAGTCATCAACAATCTTCGTTAAGGAGTCATGAATGAACGAGATGGCTGTTGAAATGAGCCAACCCCAACTGATAAATTTGACTACAGTAGGATGCATAATGGCAATTCAAGTTACCATAAGTTGAACACTGTCAGTACTCAAAAAGGGTTGTCAGATCACGTTCTATAAAGATTTGAGACCTGTTATCACGAACGTATTGTGCGCAGTTTTCAATTCATAAGCCTCTACTACACAATGCTTACGTTTGCACGCATGTCCTTGAGATCACCAACTCCATAGTTGTGTCATCAATTCGTATCATCCTGTTCACAGTGTTAGACACCCTAAAAACAAGAGTAAAATAATCAGTGGAAATGTGTGATACGGGTACTCCTGACCTAACGTCACATACAATGTCAATGTGTGAAAAATAGCTTGGATTAACAAAGAAATTACGATTACTCATAGTATACAGGTGCACGGGGAACGATACAATGCTAGGCTCCCCCTTTTAATGCACGATTGAACAGAATCGTTAGAAACAGGTTTAACTATAAACAACCTTTGAACATGTGAGCCAGAAGCGATTGTACGATGCCGCTGGTGTAAAATTTACCTAAATGTATAAAAGCGGTCACGTGAGTGAAACAAGCGAATTTTCCTGGTCGCCATCCTACGATGTGAAGTAATATTCGTAAAGGCACCTGAGGCATGTTGAACCAGGCGAAACGGAGATACCTCTAGGTCACTACAATAGTATTTTTTGTGTAACTAATGCAAACGTTACAACAACTATAGTCTTCTAACACAGCTTATCCGCATCCTGTTTGCCGTCATCACTTTCGGTCGCTCAAGATAACCGTGATGACAAGAAACCTACAACGTTTACTGTTTTGAAGACATCGAACAACCACCATATCTCATCGATGGGTCAGAACATTCCATCAGTCATGCCCTGCAATACTTGAGCAAACTGAGAAATCTCAGGATAGAGGAAGAATGAGCAATGATTTCGTTTGGTGTCACAGCGCTGTTCATCCCGTCGAACCCCTCTCCCAACCAAAGAAACACTGCAAAGCTAGCTGAGAGAAAAATCACGATCGAATGAGCCCTTGAAACAAGAAAGCATATGCTGTCTCATGGGACTATGCTTGTCAGTATAAGTAAAATTTAATGGTCACGTCTATAAACAACTTAAATGAACTCTAATAGGGTTGCTCTCATTCGATTCCACTGCCGAGACGTTCGTATACAGATTAGCGAATATTGCGTTGCCAAGAATGAAGCCCTAATTTTGGACACGGGGTGTCGACGATACATTCGTAATCCCTAAACCTTGAAAGATAGAAGACAGATAGACTGCTCAACAACGTTTTCGACGATAGTAAATTTATCATGAAGATTAAAACCGACAATCAGCTGCCATTCTTGGATGTATTAATCAGCTGCAAACCTGTTGGCATAATAGAGACCTCAGTTTACCTAAAAGAAGCACAGACAGATCAACTCCTCAGGTTTTACTACAACAAGCCGGTCTACCATAAAAGAAGGTTGCATTCGGACTATGCTGAGATACAATGTGGTATCGCAGAGCTTGGTGAAAGAAGCGAGCCTACTGATACCGAGTACTTTTTGCAACGGATACCGACAAAATTTGATCAGACGGAGATTACTGCAGAACAAAAACGTTTCAAGCTCTATGAAACCATCAACAAAACGCATTTTACTGCTACACATGAAAACCGTATAAGAATTGACAGCGAGACATATGTGGCCACACGGTATCATGCTAGTGCACAAACCAACGGTAGCATTACAAAGAGTATTATCAATACAAAAGGAACAGCTCAACCTCGCTGTTAGAAAAGACGCTACGTGCAAAATTCAGGGCGATGGATACCGACAGCATGAAGTTGGCCAAACCAGGCGAACAAAATCTACACAAATTGAAGGACACGAATTGGCCCTCAAGAGACGTGACCAATTTTCTTTTATTTCCGTTTGCAAGAATCACAACCTTCAATGTGATTGCCGTAGGTTTTTACCAAAAATGCAAGAGAATTCTTCAATGTTTGGCACTCATCAGCCGTGTCGATAAAGAGACACATCCGGTTGGACAAAATCTATGAACCAATGCAAACTAAAGATTAGAGGAGATGTAAACGTCGTCGAACTCAAATGCTGGCAAACCCGAACGGAGCAATTTGAACGGATCGGACCAGTGATCACAGTGGAACAATGAATGATCGATCAGAGTGAACTCTAAAAACGAAAAAATGGTCCACCTAGTTGAACGCCGAGGACTAACCAATCGGATCCGGGGCGAAGGTTCAACAGCAACCAGAAACAGTCAATCAGACTCCAATCAAAGGCTTATCAGGTGTAGGTAATAATCAATTGAATCTCAGGACGATGTTCAGATGCAACCCAAAGTGGCTAATGGTAATCCAGGTCGAAGGTCAAAACAAAAAATGACCAAACTAAAGACAAGAAAGAACGGAAACTTACTCTGGTATGAGTGCAGTTATCCATCACACCACACGCAACCACACTCTCAAACCTATATACTTAGACATTTACGCAGTGATGTCATCTCAGTTGGCGATGAAACGTTGTACAACATAAATACCAAGTTGAGCGAACATCCCAATACCTAACTCGGTAATATAATCTGCTGACACCAAACAGACAGTTATTTTGTGTAGACGATTTTATCGTCAGTTGTCTTTTAAAACCTCGAACTGTCTCACTAATAACCGTCATATATGAGCGGATGTTACAGACATACCTATTTTAGACTGCTACGTATTGATGGGCATAGTTGATGTAATTATCATTAGTGGTTCGTTGTTTGCGACAACCAACCGAATCATCAGGAAAGTACCACACGAACTATTGCCTTTAACTACGACATGTTTCAACCAGGTCGTGACAATTCTTTGTGAATTCATCAATAATCATCGGATAAAACCTCTCACGGGATAATCCGTTTTTCTGCTAATACTTTGTGGAGAATGATGAATGACTGTTTTATCTGTAGTTCGCATCTTTTCCTAAATGGAAATACCACTTACTGAAAAGAATTCCATAAATGATAACTGCTATCGTTTATCAAAATCTCTTTACCAGACTTCGAGTAAAACGAACATTTAAACAAAAAACAGGATCCTTTATTACTGTACATTCTAACTCGTCTGCCTGTTGGTTTTTCCCATTTACCTCAGATTTACAAACGGCTTAGTATCTACAAACTAAAAGCATTCGCCGTTCGCATAATGGGATGTGTGATCGAAGTTCGCCTGGTACGAATAACTGATAAGTGACAACAATCACGAAACTGGTCATGTGCTTCCGTCGAATTCTGACTATTAAGGACACATTATTCAACTTACCATAGCATATATAATGTTTTATTTTCAAAGCGATTTTCTATTTGCCTTTCTTGCTTCAATCGGATAATTTACATTTTGGTGATGTAGTTTGTCACAATCATACGAATGACGGAACCATTTCTAATGAAGCTCATTTAACTAGAACTTAAAAAATATGTTTTATTGTTTTTCCGAGCATACACATGCCACACTTTATTTTGTTAGTATTGTATATATATTTTCTCACCTTTATTTAAACCTATATGTACTCTTTTTCCATAATTATTATCTGATATATTAAAATGTTTTCCACACGCAACATGATGATTAATTGCATATCCTCTCCTTCCAGAATTTAAGAGAACAAACTGACGTTTTCAATGCAGATTAATCCCTCCACTCTTTTAGTGTTAGTAAGATATCTCAAGTATTTTGCTTTTCAGGTTGTGTATCATAGGAGTATTGATTGTCGGTTTCATGAACAAGAAGCACGAAAGAATCATCACGGTTGAACTGTGTGAAAGAAGCATATTCCCACAGTTTTTGAATCTAGTTCACAAACGGTTTATTTCAGCTCAAATTAACAGATGTGAAACTGTTTCTTTGTATACAACCAAGGCAAGGTGTCGTGCAAACGCTGGAGCAAATTTATAAATTCCTAACAGGTTGCTGGTTATTTTGACTTTACGTTGGATGCAAAAAATGGCAATACATTGTCACACCGAGCTCAGGTGGGTAATAACATAAGTTCACTGTAAAACAAAAACCTGTGGAAACGATAACCCACCCTATGAGAATTTTAATAATTACTAACGGCAGAACAATCAGAGTGTTTCACTGAATACTGTTAGGTCGTTTACCCTTTAGTAATAAATTTTGCCATACGTTGAACAATTTTGGTGTAAGTTAACTGAATTCCCCCGAACGTTTCGTCCAAACTGTCGTCATTCTCTCATGTATGTTGTCTTTCTTCTCATAATCTTACAACAGAGGCCATCCCATTTAAGCATACGACTTAAGGTGACGTCTTCCGGCTTTCCGGTTTGGACTTAACAGTAATTTGCAGGTCTGCCAGTCCAGAAACGAAACCGTTTGGATTGAAGACCATAGTTTTATATGTTAAGCCATGAATAATGCTGAACGAAGGTCATGTCTTTGATTGCTAACAATTTACAAAGTCGAGAATGCCTTGATGAAAGAAGTCAAAAGATCTGTTAATTTAAAGGAGAACAAGTTATGGAAATTTTTAGTCTTCTTGTGAATTCGGACCAACGACAATACGCGCGAACTCGACAGGAGCTGTACCAGCTGGTCGACGAAGTTGCAGCGCGAGTTTAAACTTTACACATTCGGACGTGGACACATCCCGCTGTCTCATAGGTAATATACGATGTAACCTAGAAAAAGGGCCGTCTCAGTAGGACTTCTTGAATAGCTGAGACTTCAAATCTTTGGCATGTTAAAACAATATAACTTGTAGGTGATATGGCGAAAGTGATGTGAGATATGTTGTAAACTGTCAGTCCTGATAACTAGTGATTTAAAATATTTTGGTAACCTGAACTATGGCTTGAATGAGTCAAATGAAAATACTATACAATACATCATCATCATGCGCGAACCGTGACGATTATGAGCGAATTATTATGAAAAGTAATGTAAATCGTGTGAACTATTAAGACAGATTTCTTGCCAAAGGTTTTGTGTGCTATTAGAACAATTCAAGAGAGAGAATGATAAATACACACGGATATGGACTTCATAAAATCAACACGCACCAAAGTTGAATGGTCTCTCACTTCCAGTTTAAGCGTAAGGATTTTAAAAAAAGCGGTTGTCTGTCGCCCGTTTGAACTATACGAAATTGAAGTAGGTCATATATGAACACGATTCACACGTAAAAATGAAGCGAGCAAGATATGCCTTGATTGGGAACACGAATGGGTGAAGGTATTCTTTGATAGGAGAAAAGTAAATATTGATTATTCAAGTGACATCTATGCTATCGGCACACGTCAATAACCAAAATCTCCTGATATTGTTTATAAAATTGTCAGAACCTTTCTCAGTAACTTAAAACATCGACTACGTTCACATGTTGGACAAGTTTGAAGCTAGTTTTACACTTTCGGATTCGTTCTGTCCATGTATCAAAATGAGGTGTAAAAACTAAACACCACTCATCATATCGTCCGAATCACATCAGTGATTCTTCGCGGAAACTTTACTTTAGCACTTCTGTACAACATGTGAGTGATGTATATTTTATTTTATAAGAAAAAACAGACGCGGGCATCTATTTTTGAAATTTCACAACGTATAACAGTGCTTCAACCGGTTTAAAACAAACCACCATTTCACAAAAAGAAATATGCACCTTATTTGGTAACGGTGAGGCATACGCCAAGCAACTTGTAACAACTCTGTCATTAATATCGGATTCATATGAAAATTTAAAAATATATACTGAGTTTGTTGACCAGTTTTAAACCGAATCAACTGCTATTAAACAGAGTTATTTGTATTCTACCGTAACATGTAGGTTTTGATGATTCCTAATACAATAGTAAAATTAGTAACGTTCGAAATTAACTCCTTCACAGCTAAAAAAATGTTCATTTGAAATTTTATCAGAAAATTTACGAAGGTTTCATTTATAAAAGGAACAGTGAAAATATCGAGGATTACAAATTTCGTCAACATGTGCAACACGGTTCGGAATAAATATTGCTGTTGTTGGTATCTGAATTTAAATTCGATTGTCCTTTTTCTGGCTGGTCGTCTGTTCCCACTTTGTTTCTAAGAGGTTTGGCAAGTGTGTAGTGTTTCCCTCACAGCGAAGTGGAAGTGTTTGTTTTTTCTGTTTCATTGGTGTGTATAATTTTGGTTTTGACTGACCCCGCCGATTCTGTAGATTATTTCATTGTTTGATGAATCTGCATTGATTTGAGTGCGCAAAACAAACAGTTTGCTCATATCAACCCCGTAGAATGTGGTGAAGGCTGATGACGTTGAGAACGAATCCGCTGACAGGTAATTTAACGCCTCCAAAAGAAGGTTCCAACGATTGAGCCTAAATAAGGTCAATACCAGGCAAAGTAAAGCTTTATTAATGATGTAATTTCGATTGAACACCTTAGAAGCAATAAACAGTACATATGCTAGAACCTGAAATATAGTCACATATTCATAGAGTTTGCTAGGTTTAAACACACATCTTTCAATGTACAAACAGTAAAACACAAAAGCAACCGCGTTAATAATACCACTAGAAGAACTATGTATAAACACATTGAAGTACCAAGAGTAGGTAATCATCAAACATGAATTAGTGTTCATTACTTCAAGTTGACTGGCGACTTAATTGAGAGTTCGAAACATGTTGACGCTCAATCAACAGTCTGCGCTAAGTTCTGTTCACTGACAGTCTGACATGTTATTCATTGTGAGTTGCTGTAACTTGTGCCCTACTCTTCGTGGTCCATTCATGGGAATGAATATCCTTGTTTACTTGCTATCAAATACGTCAATTCGAAAATAATAATCAAAGTAAACAATCTGGACTTGCGTAAAATAAACAAGGGTCTATAATTTGATCAAATCTACCAATGTACATTGTAGATGACAATCTAATATATAGTGTTGATATTTAATTCATCTAAAGTCTCAACCTGATCAAGAGACGTATCTTTCGTGGACGTGTTATAGCTGAGACTATCGAGCAATCTGCAGTTCAAAACCGAGGTTTGACTGCATAATGTGATTGCAAAGCTTCGCCTGAAACTGGCATCTATAGAGTTGGCTTATTATTAAGTTGAGCACATTATATAGACCGAATGTGAGTAAGAATATGGAACTCTTTGCTATATTGTTCCATAAACCACAGAGTCAGTAACTCCAGAGTTATTGGTCCGAATATACTCCGGAGTATTTCATTCTGTTAAGCTCAACTAAACGGGGATTCAATCGCAGTGGCCTGTCGGTCTGCAAGCAAGCAAATCGAATCATAGGAATGACCTACCGAGCACTGGTGAGCATGAATTCAAGGTAAACTAAGAAGCGGATGTATCCGTAGGACAAACAAATCGTGAAAAATCACCTGGTGGCGTATTTATGTAAACATAAAGTACGTATAAAGCCTACTCGCGTCATTTTTAAAGGCAGCTAAGAGCTAGACGTGGACCTCATTGCACTTTGAACTAAGAAGGAGTTGTCTGGGGTGGCTTTTTTACACTGAAATGTTGATCGGTGTCGGAAATGTTCCATAGGATATGAAAAACACTTGTTTCCAACAATCCTTTCTCAAGCCAATATACTTAAATATGTTTCACCGAAACATGTCATGAGATAAACCGGGATATCAAGAAGTGATCGTTCACGAGTGAAAATAAAAGCAACCATCGGTCTCCACACAATAATTAGTTAGGCGCAAACCGGATCGGGCTCGATGTTACGTCACACGGTCAGGGGCAAAGGTTTGTATGTGACATCGGTTTGTGGCTGCGGAAGTTGCATGAAATGGACAAATTTCTTTTGAGAGCACAGATTAGGTTTGCTTGCTCTGGTGGCAACCAATTCGACGTTCGTTTGAATGCTCTGATGGGCTGTTTATGGTTGTATTGGCAACTCTGTAGACGACCAGAAATGCTTTGGTGACGTCTATGCAATGCCTGATATCGGCAAGATGTACAATAACGGTGCTGGTAAACGACTTGAGCTGGATGATTTTCCTAAAACGTTTTGACGAGAACCTAGTCGTATGATCAACGTATTTTGCAGTACAGCAACAACATGAAAATGAATATACGGGTATTAGTTGATCGCAAACTGGTAGTTTGTCCTTCAGGTTTGAACTTAACAACAGCACTGTTGTGAATCAGCTTCATGGGTTTGCTGCTGGAAGGTTACGTCTAAGTAACAGGTACATTCAACGGCTGGACTGATATGCTGCAATTTCTCCTTTAACGGAAGGTTTTGTAAATACTGATTTCTTTTCAATTGTAGCATTACTGTATGCGGGAGTTAGGTCTTTATAGTTGAAGTGATGAATTGTTATCAACTCGTTTTGAAATTGCTGATGATAAAGGTTTTACTCGGTTGAACATCCATACAGAGATGATATAACCCGGATTAACTGAATATCCCAAAAGAGACCTGGTTGATCCACCTGAGTTCCTAAAAACTCTTTGAAACTCTTCGTACACAGCTCTAATTACAAAACAAGCAATG
>JTDE01002417.1:15792-57172 GCA_014338405.1 Paragonimus skrjabini miyazakii
GGCCGGCATTCCGGATCTCTGGGTATCCAAACATCACTGTTACCATGTTTTCGGCTGGATATACTCAAAAAACGTCACCACTTATACAGCTGATCTAAAAGAGTAATCGACTGGAGCTTCTCAGAGATCAAACTGACCATCTACAGTGCATTCTCACTGGCTAATCCGACGCAAGAATATTTTTTCTGTCTCCGGTATATAAGTCAATGAGTTCAAGAGAGAGAGATTTTCGTGTAAGTGTTTCATCTATAAGGCGCGCAGGTCACGTTGTGGCTTGCTATAAGAAAGGTCTCAGTGGCCAATATATCCAGACTCAGAAAGGCGTAGTCAACGCCTTTGTTTTGTTGAACTGTGTCCTATTAAATGTTCAGCTTTACGAACGTCTTACGATTGTTGACGAAATGGCTGTAAGTTTTATGAAGTTGGTCCGAGGGAAAAGGCATACGAAAATGGACCACGGCTTGTTGTTTCACCGGCATATTTATGGTTCATCCACTCAAGTGTGTCATACTCTCTGATTATTTGCTGAATTTTCACACGCCGGTATGTTAATCCTATGTGGACGTCACACTAGTGTTATCATCGTGTGCTGCTACTTTGCATTTGCGTGTCTACCATGTTAGCCGTTTGATAATGAAAAGTATAGCACTACTGTAACAAACAAGCCGGCTGTTTTCACTCAGACTACCAGTTACACCTGCGGACCAATTGTGGATGGGCGTGGAGACACTAGGGGACAGCGTTCTTCAGAAGTAAGGGTTACAGCAACAATCCTATAAAAAGAAATAAACAAATAAGCATGAACTAAAGTCCCAGTAAGCCATGCACAGGACTTACACAAACGAAAACTGAAACAGTGCCGACAACACAGTAGCACGCCTTGTTACACAATTCAAATTCAACCCGCGCGCGCTTGCTGGTTTCGACCGCACGTTGCACTACCACAAGAATTAGTATAGAACTAGAACAGGTTGTCATGTAAAAAAAATGATTATTAGCTAATTTCTAGACATTTTTGTTCTACTTTCTTACAAGTATACTCTCCACTGTACGGTTATTGACCCCCGTCTGGAAATAATAGCTAACGGATAATAGTGCGGCTCAAACTGCAAGTGGCTAAATGCACAGACATTCTTCTTACTGGCTCTTTGGTACTTTATGACTCTGAATTCGATATTGTCTCAACTTAACAGTGAGAAGACACACACTTACACTGTCTCTCTTGCACCAAACATTTATAACCAGGAATCGATATGACTGGTAGGCTGCGTTGAAGAAAGAAAACAGTAAATGAAGTGGAAGACAACGCTTAACTACCAGTTTCAGGGGTGTATGATGATTACATATAATTTATTTTGCACATACGCTTCCACGTTTACAGGCTGATCAAAACCTCCTTAGCAGTATGCAAGAAATGTGGAGTTGCATGATGTGTTGTACAAATGAATGTCGATTAAGAGTTAATCCTACTACCGTTGATCAGTATGTGTCTCGCAGTAGACGAAGCCGGAAAAGTACGTGATTTGAGACGAAGGGATAAGGCTATGCAGTCACGATTTGAACCCAATTCGGAAAGTCTTTCTTTCATCCTAGATCTCAAGCAATTGTCAATTTTACCGGTACATCTTTCACGACAGCTACACGCAAATTAATATACACAGTATGAGTTAGCCTGATTAACTTGCACGCTCTTTATTGAAAGTGACGTTCTCCTGGGACTGCAGCTGTGGGCTACAATGCCAATTGTACTGTATATTCGCTTGATCGATATGATGAGCAGTTTTACGGTACAAAGAAATTGTCATTTTTAAATAGTAGTTCATTGAGGACTTTTCTCTTGTCTACTACCACCAGTTTCTGATTGTGTTTACTGATAAACCACAACGGATATTTAATACATTATAACGCAGTTGTAAGTCATCTCTGTCTGGCTGTTTAACAATCTGATGTATAATCAAGTCTAATGTGAACAGGCAGTGTTTTAGTGAACAGTTCTGTATTATTTACCGAGGTAAAGTTTATGAAATGATTACACCGTTCATTTTAAGTTGGCCTTCGGTTGACAGACCACTTTATTAATCCATTATTCCTGAGATTGTAAAGGATGCCAAATAGTTGTAAGCATGTCCAACTATAGTCTGCAGATGACGGGGAAATCAGCATGTTGTGCACATAAATGGTTTACGGTATCATCAGTCGGAAATATATGGATGCTAAACACATGACGCTGTCTAGCAGAAATGCCGAAATTTGTTCGGCAAGTCGTTCCGTGGTAACCAGATCACATTTAGCCTCTACCGTCTCTTGCAATGAAGCATTCATAGACAATGACTGGAAGTTCATTAAACACATGAATAATTTTCTCGAGTTATTTCTTGAGAGTCACTGTCTAAGTCGAAGGGGCCTATGACAATATATGCGAAGTTTCCACTTCACTACCGCATTAGTCTGTACTAACCAGCGAGCCAGTTTATGTTGTGCGGTGTTGCTCACATGTGAAACCACTCTGACAGGCACCGTAGGTTTCTATGTTTAGGTCAAACCATACATTGGTTAGATAACCTTGTTGAACAGCGGCACATATTACATACATACATTACGTCTGACTACTGAAAAAACTTACTACGCAGACTTTCTTCACAACATTTGGGATCTTACACATCAGTATCATCACGCGCAGACAAACGTATGCGTTCTTGATCTCCACAATAATTATTATGCTTGTATTCTTAACGTTCCGTTAGACAACTTCCTAGAAGAGTACAACTTGCAATGTTAGACATTTTGTATAACAGATAGATCAGTAATCCGTTTTATTAATGAGCACATTAGTAAGGTCTTCCTGTATTTGGTAGAAAAACTGCATAATAAATGTTGTCTGGTCATTTGGTTAATTTCTGCACTGGAGTTATTTATCAATTTTTATTAGACAGATCGCAAACTTCTCTGTTCTTAGTAGACCACCGATGTCCGGAAATGCAAAAATACTTTCCCGTAGCGGATTGTTGGCTGGCTGATCAAAAACACTCCGTTGACGTGAAAGATGTGTTTCAGGATGTTTGCAAAATTAATGGAATTTGTGCAACAATGGCAACATGCGAATTACTCACAAGTTTACTGTCTGAGTCCCAACAATGACCGTTAATTTTGGCGATCTATAAAAAGTACATAGCAGATATTTTGTAGCTGTTTCAACAACGCGGGATGAAGTCTGTATATGGGTTAGTTTTCCAAATCACCTGAGCAGACATATATAACATATTACATTATTTTGATAATCAGTAGAATAAAGGAACAATGGTGCAATATGCTTTAAAAGTCGGAAGAGCTTCTAGTTTAATACGAAACATTCGTTCTGCTGCATGCGACATTGGAGGAGTGACAGTTTACTCCAATCAGATTTATATACGGTGTAACTTGTTAGTACATTAAAACCCAGTACACAAAACCAGTTACATTTTAAATCAACAGCCACATTCTTGTCATTCTTCCGATTCATTTAACCTGGTGATATCACGCATCAGTAAGAAGGAAGTCATGAGACTATACTCGGCAGATGTCAATGATCGATTAAGCCATTCAGCCGTACCCCGGTTTATAGTTATGTTTACTGAAAATGAAATGATTGACATGTGTGAAATGCCACAAAACGAATTGTTAAGAAAAGTATTCTCGTCAGTCTACCAACCAGTCTCAACACTGGGTTGACGTGTGTTGAAATTCTTTCCATCGTCCTGTCATCTTACATTGACAGCTGAGCCCGTTATATCAACCCAAGCTCCGGTAGGAACTTTCACAGTGAAGAGATGTGCGGTTGCCCGTGAGCATTCAGGTCCGTACACCTGAGGAATGTTATGATATTTAATTCAACCAGCAACATGTAACTGATTCGCTCATATACTCCAGTGTCGTTGCAACCGTCAGAGAGCACGCATACTCACTTAAATTGATGGTGGTCATGGTAACCCTTTTGAGAAAAGCAGGAAGTACATGTAGGTTTTTTTTATCCTTGTCTGTTAAAACACCACATGATGAGCTTTGTTCACTTCATGCTTGGAAAAATTGGACGTACGTCAATATATATGTTTAATTTACTTTCCTCTCTGTTTGATGCACTTATGAAACGCCATTTATTGGTAACTCTCATGTTTCTTATATGAGTTTGCTGACGGAATACTTTAAAATCTGTATGTGAAAATGGTCAGATACATATTGGATTTGTTTGTTCGTAAACTTCATTACTTTTTACCCAACAAACCAATTGTCGATTCGGAATGGAAACACATATAAGATTTGCAAGCAATCCCACTTCAACCTCCAACTTTCGACCAAAACATGTCTGAATTTTTTATAATTAAGGTTTTATCTCCATTCTTCGATATATAGATTGTGTAGGCACGAAAAGAATAGCCTTGAATAAAAATGTTTTGTTAATATGATAACTATTATTCGATAACATCAAAAAAGAACACGATGAACACGAAATTTGTTAAAGGCTACTTACTCCTTTTTGTGTTCAAGATATTCTGCAGACTCTCCATCACCAACAGTTTCTCTTGAGACCATGTTAGTGATATCTGTATGCTGGTCGGTTCTGACTGTGGACTTGGTAAATTTGAACTTTATGCGCAACATCCTCTACAGATGCAGTAATCGAAGTCATCAATCCGTATGTTGTAGAGTTAGTCTGACCAGTCCGTGCTAGATAAGTTGGTTGGATCAATGTTCAGAAGATATATTAGTCTAGAATCAGGTGAGAACACCAGTGGATAAAAGATATTCAGACAACTGTGAGAGGGCTAACAAACCACAGATATATTCCACATCATTTCCGGTGGAAAAAGAAGTGTTAGCCAAGCCGTATGAACTAACGTTTGTCCTGTCTACTTTGAATGTACCAATACACAATGACAGTAGATAATAATGTCGAAGTTGTGCATAGTGGTATATCAGTCATTGAATTAGTGTATCGTAGCAGCGGCAAATGGTAAACATAGGGGTCTTATATGTAATCTAGAGTAAAATGCGCAGGACATCCCACTAGGTTTCTGTGAAATTATAAATAAACCGCTGTTTTAAGTGTGTGTTTTCATCATTTGCCAACACACGTGAACTATACGTTGGTCATTTGTTGTTCAGACATGAGTTACAATCAGTATCTTCTAGCGAAATATTGTTCAAGGCCAGATCACACATTCTTCGAAATCTTGACCCACTACCTTCATCCTAGAGCTCAGAGTAGCCTGCAGTTTGCTACAACTCAATCAGCATGGAAACACAAATCACAAAATGGTCATAACACTCTTACATGACTGCAGTTCTATAATTTAGCTTAAATTTTCAGCCAGCCACCATCGGGTGGACAACCGAAGCATTATTTCCAAAACAACTGTCACTGAGCTCACAGGTGTGACAGTTCGGTCTTGCCGACAATGAGGCTGCGGCCTACCGATCAACATGACTGACTCGTAGAAGTGCGCACCGAAATTCGAACTCCAGTCGAAGCGGGGATTGGCACTAATGCGATTTCTAACTATAGTTTCAGTGTTTCTGATGAAAGTGGCCCAAGCATAAAAACCATATGAATACGGGATGTGTGGGGAGTTGTGAACGGACCCGGATCATTCAAAATGCCATCCGCATGTCCTATATATTCTAATGTTTTACGTTCGTGACTGAAGAGAGCAAGCGAAATGTCAACGTCTCGCGATATATGTCTTCTATCGTTATTGGTGAACTAGATCAACGGAACTCACTGTTTTAAAGATTTAAGGAAAGCTAGTTTGACAGTGTGGTCTTAATAGAAAAGCAGACATTCGGGTGAATTCTAAATTGCCTATGGAGTGGAATATAAAGATGTAAATTATCAGAAATCCACGTGTATCATATATCTTTTTAAAGTATGACCGATTCGTTTTCATTTCAGTTTGGCTACTCTACCGTTCGTGCCGATTGCTGTCCTTCCCTGTTATCGGATTGGCTATTTCCGAGTGATGCTCTTGAATATAGTGCTTTTTGTATCTAGGGATGTTTGATCGTTTTGGGAGGAAGAGGAGGTAGCTGCCTTGTTTGTTTCATCGAATCACCTCACAAGATTGGCATTTGAACTTTGATCCGATATCCGATTGGTTATTTCCTGCAGTTCTTGAGTCTTCGATCTGGAGTCTGATTGGCTGTTCGCAGTTGCTGTCGCACTTCGACTTCGAACATGATTGGTTGGTCCTTGTAAATTGATTGAGTAAGTCATTTCTTCGTTTTGGTACTCGATACGATTGGTTATTCAATGACCCGTTTCGATTTTGATCTGTTCTGTTTAAGTTGCTCCGTTTGGTTTCACTGTTGTCTACTTTTCTCTGAATCCGTGGTTCGCATTGGTTCATTGATTCTGTCCAGCTGAATGTGTTTTTTTCTTGATCCGGCTGATGAATACCAAGTTTCGATAAATTCTATTGCATGTCTGGTGTTAGCCTAAGCAAGGACTTCTGTAGTATTCTAGTTTCATCCCCGTGGATGGAGATCGTGCCTCTTGATGCTGATTCATATTCATGTATTCGTGTTGATAATGTCCATCTGGTATGGCCAACGTAATGTTGTTCACAGTCATTGCATTGGATTTTGTAAACTACGTTTCTTCTGTCGGCAGGTTTGAGTTTTTCTTTTGATTTTGTCAGTATTCTTTTGCAAAGTTGCCGTTGGCTTGTGTGTTAGCGTAACACTAGAGTCTTGCGGTCACTTCTGATATTGCTTTGATGTATGGTAGAACAATTCGTTCTGTTGATTGTTCGGTAGAGTTCAAATCTCTTTCTTTCTGCAGTAAACACCGTCTGATTCAATTCCGTGGGTATCCATTGCGAAGACATACTCGGTGCAAGTAGTTTTATTCTTTTTTACGGCGTGCGGTGCTGCAGTGTGTTTCACTTCGTTTAAACAGAGTTCGAATGCTGCTTCTTTTAGGACAGATTGGTTGGTTGCTGTGAAAACTAAGGAGTTGGTCCGTGTGTGTTTATCGGTAAACGGAGGTCTCCAGTATTTCAACATGTTTGCGGCTGATCAGTATATCCAGGAACGGTAGCTGGTTGTCGGTTCCAATCTCTATAGTAAACTTAATACCCTTGAAAACGTTGCTGAGCAGTTTGTGTGTCCTCAATCATTGAGCATTTGGGGATTACGAACATACCTTCAACATATCGTATCCAGAGATTGGGTTTAATTACTGGCAGCTCGATATTATCTAACCTCTGCATAATCGCCTCTGCGACGAATCCTGGTATGCAAGAACCCATTAGAGTTCCTTTAAGTTGTTCGTAGACTTGACCACTTGATTTGAATTATGTCGACAAAAATAGTCCCATAAGATTGCATATATTTTCCAGTTTCAATGAATCATTCGGTTGGGGACTTTTTCTAGGAGCGTTCGTATTGTTTCTTTGGCCAGAGTGAGGTCAATGGACGCGAGGAGTGCTGTGACTTAAAACGAAATCATTGTTTCGTCTTCTTCTATTCTGATGTTTTTCAGTTTGCTCAAGAGTTGCTGAGCTTTGCTGATGGATTATTCTGATCCACCAACGAGATATCGTAGTCGTTTGAATAAGGCCGTCGCCAAATTTTAGATCGGTGTTCCCGGTATTGATACAATTGGTCGCAGTAGGATGACATCTTTGTTTATTTTCGGTTATCCGTAGAACTGAGCAGTAGTTGCAGCATTCGGTTGCATTTTCCAGCGTTTCTGTTTGCTTAATTTGCGCGTAATTTCTAGTATCCTTAACACGGTGTTGCTTTTGTTGGCCAGTTCTGTGGTAAGATCAGCAGGAAACGGCCAATCAGACTCTAGATCGAAGACTCAAGAACTGCAGGAAATAACCAATCGAATATCGAGTCAAAGTTCAAACGCAACAATGAATGAACCAATGGGAGATCATAGCAGAGATGAAAAACAACAGAAAGCAACCAATCGGAATTCATGTCAGAATGTCAACTCACTCTACCATAAAAGAGTAGGCTTCCATTAAACTTCACCAAATTCCACGGTCAAAAACTACACGCTGGAACACTTACGCACTGATGATGTCACCTCGCTTGGTGATGAAACGCTGGCAACCTAAATGCTAACCTCGGCGTACCTACCAACACCGAAGCTGTGTTTTTAACGTACACTGTTAAATCAAGCCTTCTTGAGATTCAGTTCACTAATTCGGTGTTCAGATGATCATCAATCAACCGGGTAAGATACATCCAGTTTGTAAATTGCCATACACTTTATTGTAAACAGAGCGAATGGATAAAGCATACTTCACTTTGGTAATATATGTGGGCACACCACATATGGTAGAGGACTGCAGCGGCAAGAGATGATGATGTTATGAACACATGAGGCACTAAAGTTGAATGTTAAAATGTTCAAAACGCTGCGTCTACCAACCAAATGTGTGCCACCTTTGTGTTCAGGTAGATGTAAAAAGTTATACAAATCCTAATAGGCGCGACGGTTTAAAGGAAAGCCTTTTTACCGGAGACCATAAGAATGCCTACGGAAATGGGAAGTTAGATTATTTTTGTATCGAGAAGGGTAGTTTCTGAAACGTTTAAGCTGTTGTCAAATTTACCATGCACGGAGTGTATGCAACGTACCATCATATTGACAAGAAACCTAATATCAATGTAGTGGTTAATGTGAATAAGAATATGTTTTTACTTTGGTTATCTATGCCACGGAAGTGCCCACTGTGGTTCGCTTTGGTGACCTTGAGAAAGTTGAACAATGTTACGGCGGGAAATCGAAATCAGCGCGACGTATTCCATTTTATTTTAGTTGTTTTACGTGCTATTTTTCCATTTCTTACACAGCATACTCTCAACGTCGTGCCAATTGATCAAACAGTGGAAGACTCCCGTGAAAGAGGCTAACCACTATGTATCCCTTCATTCTGTAATATGCATTTTAGGTGTCACATGTCACATAAACATTCCTACCCAATCTCTGCCTTTCGTCTTCTCGCTTGCCTGTTACAATATTGGCTGGGTCTTAATCAGAATGATCATAAGTTTCGCAGCAACTCGCTCGGTTACTTGACAGAAGTCTGAAGAGTATTTAGATTCAGCTTGGTGAATAATTTCTTGTGGTCTACCGCAGAGAACTAAGTATTAAGGTGTATCGACCAGTTAGCCATGGGTGCGCTCTTCGCTGTCTCTGACAATGAAGCCGAACAAACGGTAGGATTTTAAGTTGTATTATGTACAGGAACCAAACCAACTCAACCTGTGCAGTTGATATATTTTTGATCTACAATACCATAAAATAGCATCTAGTGTGTGAGCACCTCACGTACAGCTTCATCGGAATTGCACCGCCTATCCCACTTTATCTTACTGACTCCAAGAACATAACTCGGCCGAACACAAGTTACCACATCAGCCAAAATAAACAAACAACTATAGTTTTTACAGCTTGTTGAGCGGTTTTGTTGTGATAAAAAAGAAGCACAGACCACCGGCTACTTTGACTCCGTACACCAGACATGCTTATTGCGAGATTGATCTTGTTGGTCCACATAGTACTTCACGTTCTGTTGACAGTTGTTACTTTGATAAGCATCCATAATCAGGTTAGTCAAAACGTAAGACACTCGAGGAGCCTCATCAAACTCACTTCATCAGTGTGAAAGAAAAGTAGCTGTAAAAACACGTTCCGTATACCTTGACGGAAAGTGTGATGTAAGCAGCATAGACAGTAGCGCCAGTACACCGAGGATAATGCAAATAATTCATGGAAGGTCGTGTGCTCACCAGTAATCCTGCTTAGTCGGCATGAAAATAACCGTGTAACGTTGGCCGATTAAAATGAACAAGTTAGGAAAGAATGGTTACCTTCCTGAAACCTGCGGTGTTAACCTGATTGGGATCACATCACAGACCATGATGAAACTCTGGCTCCAAGTACAGGCTCTTGTCCCGTCCATTATACCTTAACGTTCCTATGTATCTGATCGAGAATGTCGAATGGCATTACAACGATTCAATCAGAACATAATTAGTAACGCAGTTAGGGTAGACATCGACCGAGACAGATACACAGGCCTGCAACCATCGTTTGAGGTTTAAAGATCGGGTGAGCATTATTCTATACAATATACCTGCTTCAGAAAGTTTCCTTATAGTTGTTCAAGCTTTGTGTGATACAGATCTGTGGATATTCCTAGCATCACCCAATGGTATGAATATGTCTCTCCAAATCGACGTAATTAGTCACAGTAAGTGCGCAGATAATTTTTTTTAAATCAAGAAGGGAAGAAACAACTTTATGTAGGTTGGCTTATCAACTCCTGGAGTATCCTATGGATACAGGTAAAAATAGGCCATATCTGATTGAAGAACACAGTATGTCACCATAAAGCTCAATAAAATTGCTCATAAAACAGTCTTAAGTCACCGTCACAAAACCCCAGAGTAACCGTCGATAAAGAATGGCGGCTCTACAGCACATAACAACACGCTGTTCAACCACTTCAACCGAATGAGGTATCTCGGGTACGCTTATCTAATATGCTGGTTGTGGGCAGTGGACCTGCTTCCGGTTATTGTTGTCGCACAAATGAAGCTTCGTCCTTCAGTCAACTGGATAAGATTCGAAAACTTCTACTCAGTAAAACTAGTTTGAAGGGGGCACAACGGGGATCTGATGTACTGAGCATCTTCCAACTTTGATATGACAGTTTCGCATTGATAAGGAAATCAGTGAATGTGATGTAGCTCTTGTTAGTGTTCGTATTTGGAGACGCCATTTATTTGTGACAAGGTACCACTGAATCCCTCCTGAATTAGTTTGTGTGACTGAATGTTTCACTTACTTTAGTACCATGAGTTACAGATTTCCCCTTGTGTACGCGGATGCAAGTACGGCCCTGCATAACGGTGCTCACAAAAAATCTTTACTTTACGCCCAAATCTGTCAAATAGTCGACTTTAGTCACCTGCAGCTGGATTTTATGAATCACTTAGTTAACATCGTGACATCTTTTTTTCTCAGGAATTTTCTCAAGCGATAATGGACGGTAAACTAATTCAGAAAGTTCAGGATGATTCTAGTTAGCGGGTGTATCACAAATCCTATCACATATATAGTTCATCAACGAGGTTTCCGTAATAGGTAGTCGAGAAAATCATAGTTCCACTTTATCAAAATGATGAACAGTTAGTTGAATTTAATTACATATTAAATAACCTAGTTCTCCAAATCGGGATTTGTAGACCTATCAGAAGATTAACTTTGCATTGAACTCACAGCTCAGCATAATAGAACAGCTTACTTCCATCACCGCACTCAGTTTGAGTTGACAATGGCATATAATTCTGAAAAACTGCCTCATATTTTGGTTATGTTCTAGGAAATTGTCCGCGACCTGGTGAAAGACCGAGACACTTAGGAAATAGAATCAAACATATGATCACACTGATATGTTCTGCTCAGAAAAGTTGCCAGTTAGAACAGACTGAACTTGTGTATTTTATTTCGCATGTACAAATCTGTGATGGATTTACCAGTACAAACGCTGGGACGGCTAACACTCGGAATGAACAGTACATAAGTGTGTATGACAGCAAGTCACGAATGACGTTTGGGCAGTTAGGCAGTAAGTTCAGTGACTCACTCCAAATTTCAGTGTCACACGTCAGATTCAAATTAGAGGACCTGAAAACTCCTAAATCACTCAGAACAGTTTTGATACTCCCTGTCGTCTCGAAAAGGAGCATCACAAATTTAGCAGAACAGCTTGCTCCTAACCAACCGGTCGTTTACCGAAAGCTTGAAACCGTCCACAAACACAACTGCCTTGAAAGATGGGCACAAAGATGACTCAGAAAACTATCAAACCAAAACATTTCTTTCAGTGCTGTCTAAAATAATGGAGAGCGTACTAGATGAGTGTTGCCAGGTCAAAGTTGAAGATCTCTAGCTCATCACTAAATAGAAACGTGGCTCCATTAGAGGATACTCAAGAGTCACGAATCTGCTGGTTGGCCGTAGTGATTGAAAGAGGGCTGTTAACTTACGACTTGCCATATATATGGTTTATGTTGACTTTTCCAATGCCCCTGAAAAGGTTGAGAACTCCATCTTGCTGCGGAAAATGAATAGTTACTGACTTGATGAGTGCTTGCTCAAATGGCTAAAGGATTATCTAATTGAACGTAGGTTCAGCGTCAAGGTGACAAGACAGCTGTCAGGGTTGTTCGTAGGAAACAAGAACATTTTGCAGGGATCAATCTTAGGACCGCTTTTATTAATTCTTTTTGTTCTTGAGCCACTCGGTATGGTGAAAGCGCCAATGTTGTTCTATGCCGATAAGAACGTGTAGTGGAAACCGAGAAAGTAATCGACAATGTTACAAAATAATCTACAATAACTGTCCACAATAAATTCCACTACACTAAGTTCGCTATACGCTTGAAGAAAGTCCCTATTCAATAGCAAACAAATTCCCACGAATCCAGTTCCTCCAGTTTATTAAAATTCACTGTTGCCACAGTCAACTCCCGGTAACAACGACCACGTGCATGCAGAAGCTGAGGCGCGCGAGGACGAAGTGTGTATTGATTCAAACAATAGACAAGTGGTTTATATGTACAATGAACATAATAGGTATGCAGAACAGCATATAGTAAGAGAACAAAAGGTTAACAGACTCTACAAACTCTCTGGCGAGTTCTAGAGTACCCGGAAGATATGGTGACCTCACGAGACGATCTAAACTGTCTAAATCAGTGGTCCACAGAAAATATCTTGTCGTTCAATGTCAACAAATGTAATGTTATGCACGCACGCTAACAAAGTGATACCGACTATCAACTTAGTATCATTAAGCTACTCGTATGTGTATGCGAACAAGATGTGGAGACACGGAGGTAGACAATCGAAGTCCGTCTTTAAGTTTTGCAGATATCAGTAGAGAGTCACAAATAGCCGTGTTCCTGTTCAGTGGAGAATGTAGAATATGATGTCTTAACGTTTCTGTTAAATTTAGAAACGAATGTATGACTCTGCTAAAACGTAGTCGTCACTTATAAAGTGTTTACAGACCGACCAGTAAAACAGTTTTGAAGTCATCTAAGTGTTCTATCTAGAGAAACCGTCGAAATTGTGTGAATTTTCAACAAATCTCGGAAAACTTTGGGGTATAGTTCCGAACTACAAAATACTGTACCCCTCTGATAATTTACTCACGTGCTTTCCATTACACCAGCGTGAGTGCGTGTGGGTTTATATCGTAAAACACGGTCATGTACTGGGCAGATTATTTAGTAGCCAAACCTGTTTCATATTTAAGGCCCATCCACTCTGTATAGCTCTACGATCATGGCTGAACCGATTAAGAGTTGTGAAGTTCCGCTCATTCGTCACATATGTAGGAGACAACAAAGAACACAAATTTCCTGAGCATTTTCTTATCGCAGCTCAGCTGGTCATCAAATACTTCATTGTTCACTACTGATGGAGTTACGTGTCATTAGCTTTACTGAGGGTTTTTTCTATTCACCCGAATTCATTTTACAGCCACATATAGTCTGTTACAACTATATTCTCATCCAAAACAAATATAAGAAAGCACAGTCAAATATCTTTCTCCCTCCCGTAATGGACTATTTGGGTGAAAAAAGCGCATTTACATAGAGCGGGTGACTGGACGAAGAAACAGCACACAACGATTAACTGAGAGGCACTAATAGCTAATGTAACTTGTTTTATCCGCTCTGGTCGGGCGCACAGTATATTGGTTCACACAAATAAGTGTATGATTTCTGAACGCACAACATTAAGTCCAATTTGTACTGGCTTAGTGCTCTAAATCAGACCGTCATAAGTACATTTGTGGAACAATACAAAACAAGTGGAAAACAGATCATAACAACACAGACGAACACAGTTTCTAACCAATGGATGTTAGGATTGTTGGACATTTGCTTATGAAAAAAAAATTGTTTCATGGTCAAATTTCATTGTATTTAGGTTGTACATGCAAATCACGTTTAATCAGTCAAATCACGCTCATCCGTTAGGCTGGAAAATGTCGACAAAACAATACTCACATTAAATAGATGGACACTTTACAGTGCAGTGCAGGATATGAAAACATCGAACAAAACACATGATTGTTTTCCAAGTGAAAAACTATGAAGCTAAATGATTCTTGGAATAGTGTCATGAAAACAGATGAATTTTTGTAGGTCAATTACCACATCTGCATTCGAGAAAATGGATCAACCTGAATGAGAATAAAATCAAAAACGTTTGAGATCGTAAGATCAGACCTGATAATTTGGTTATGTTCAATGTGAGGTCAAGTACAAGGTTGTTTATGTGATCGATTGCTAATTAATTGAGTTCACATTTAATTTCTCATCAGGGCAATGAGTGTGCTCTATGGATGAGCTAATACAAATGCGATTTTAGATTGACTAGGGCTAGACATTCTGTGTTTACTGTTGAAATTTGAAACTACAAAGGTCAAAATGTGTTTGAACCACATTTCAAAAATTAGGCAACATTTTTCGAAATTCTACATATTAATCTTGGTAATACCGTAAAAGATTCCAGGAAGTGCTCTGTTTCAGGGTTAGCGTAGTGAATTAATATCAATGTCATTTTAGTTCCTCGTGGAATTTTGCTACTACAAACTAACAATCCGAATGAGCCGATTTCCTCTGTGCCGATGAGGTGTAAAACAAGTGGTAACTAAATTTGACCTAATTTTTACATAATCCAGTTAACAGTAGGAAATGAATTAATTATAACCATTTCACACTATGTATTCATTGACGAAAATAAAGCCTCCATAAGCTAGCTGAGTTAACTGCATGTACCTAAGTAGTTACCACATGACATATCAATCTAACTTAAAGTTCTATTTCAGCGGCACTATTTTGCCAAATAGCACCAGTTCCGCAAACATACAAAGTTTACGTGCTTCAGTCAATCAGGGCGTTCTCAGCCAAATTTCTCAAATTTTAAACGTGATTTTATGCGTTAGGAAAGGATTATAAACGGCAATAATAATCAGGCTAAAACCGTACTTAATGAACTTTTCAATTACCTATGGTTAACTGATTTCAGATTAATTTAGGTAGTTTAGTGACTGTTCAAATGTACGTGCTCTGCCACAAACACCTGGTTCGGCATACAGCCATAAAACCAGAGTACACAGATGTTCTCTGACGATGAGAGCTAGTCATTATAGAACCATAGAGTACCATATTTGATGGACAACAATCCCTAAAGGGAGACTAAGCTGTCAATATATATATCATAGGATTTTTGAAGAGCTCCTAAAATTTGTCACATAACTGTATTTTGCACACCCTAATGAGTTCAATGTCATTATACCCCGTAGCTTACCCAAGTACAACAAATCCATCTGTCTGTTTTAACTTATATAAACACATGTATTATGCTTTAAATAGCTATTTACTTTTGAGGAAAAATCTGCATTAAATGACAGAAAAATGCCAACCATGTTATCCTTTTCAAAGTACCATTTTATCAGCTAGCATCACAGCTGGACACGCACTTAGGTAAAACATACATGAAACAGTAAACCAAAAAGCGGAAGTCATAGATAGGTGAATAAAATAAACAAATCAGACTGCAATCCAGAGAACGGGTAATTGAAACTGACAAGGTATTTTAACAACGGTATTGATGTGATGTATATGACAAATCAAACGATGTTTGTATCCGGAGGGAGATTGTAAGTTCAGATTACCAAAGCCTTAGTAAACTGCAACATTCGTTTCCGGGTACTCCAAAAATTTGCGAGGAGGGCTTTCAGGTTGCTTGTTAGTTCTGTTTAAATATAACCCCGCTACCGAGAACAAGTTCTTCTACACTGTGTATTAGTGGCAGTTCACAGTAAAATTAACAAATAACTGTTCAGAAGTCCAGCTCACTGTCAACGCAGTATGGAATACCAGAGAACTTTTCATTTTCTCACCCAGAATTAACAGTATGTACAGTATATACCGAGAGTGGCTACATAATTAGATCCACAGGGAGGACATACTGGTGACTGGGAATATGTGACTAAGTAGAAGAAAACACACGCATGCAAACATCACGAGACATCTTCTGTCAGGGCAAAACAACAGTTAGTTTCAGTTTCGTCAACTATGCCAATTTGCTATTACTTTCTCGAATATAAATGATTTTCTTTTGAATTCTAGCCCCATGTCTACATTGTTTGATTAACCTGTCGGCCTAATTCATTATTGTTTCAGTTTGGCTCTGGGAATAGTTGTTTTACTATTCTAACTCAACAACACGTTCATGATTGATCGATGTGAATGAAACACTAATCTCAAGACAAACTTTTTACTAGTTGTTCTATTCAAATATATATTAACAAGGATATTATAAGACGTACAGTGTGTGGTGATTCACTCAATTTCGATATTCTTGTCACTTACTAAGCAAGTCGGAGAACAACAATGATTGTAGTACGTTCACTTATCATCCACAGGATTACACACACAACATCGGCATCAACCACTTTGTTCAAAGTTGTAAGCAATCACGCATTATAACAGCCACTTCAGTTGAGTATGGTAAATGCAATTTCTTGAGACGCAATTAACTATCAAACGAACCTTTAGAATTAGTGCATCGGCAGGTTCTCAACAAGAATTTAGTGACTGAAAAGCTAGATTCATACCTGTGCTCTTCTAATCTAAACGGAACCATCAGTTTGAACAAAGACAAAGGACAATACAAACTGAGTTTCACTTCAAGACATCTATTTCTATGTTCGTCAGCAATGTCTAATTGGTTATATACAAAATTGTGTGTGGTTTTTTTCTTACGTTACTTAGAAACCGAAGCTTTCATAGGACAGGAAGGCACGTTCATGTTGTCACAATCGGACATTACATCACAACGATGTGTACTTGCTTTTGTGCAGTTATTTTTAGTTCAAAGCTCACTGATGGTTCAGTCGACTTTACTTCAGTCGCAATATGTTAAGTTTAAGAGCTTTTTTCTGTCTGATGTGACTGAGAAGAGAACAAAAAGCTACCGGATAAACCTGAAGATTAAGTCGTCTGATTTCTGGATTCTTCAAAATAACAGCGCACGGGTAGGCGGTATCATTGAGAAGACTATGCTAACAAATCTACACCTGTTCATGAATGTGAACGTGTACGGAATCCCCTCATCAGGTTTAAGAACCAATTACCATGTGATAATTGCATTCCTGTTCCCCTCTACTTCGTCAACCGGTATTATAACGAAATTGTTAATCACCTGAATAAACTTGAAGCTAGTTTCAGTTATCACTGATCTTTTATGTGTACATTTGACTATCTTCTCCCATAAACTGTGATTTCAACCAAGGAAAACTTTAATTCACAGATCAGTTCTAGTGGTTTCTGTGTAGATTTTGATGACAAGAGAAAACCGACAAAATATACCAAGTGCTCAACGATTTTCATATTATCCTGATTTACTTTTCAAGTCAATTTCCGAAAAATGGGAATTTCATTCGTTCACCTCCTGCATTATATGCAGTGCAGTTTCAATAACTGATACAATTGCTGTAGTGAAACGCATGAATAGCGCTCAGTTTGGTTTGTTTTCAATATTATTGGTAACATATTTCCGAATGCTGAAATGGCAATTCAGTAACGCCTGTATGTGATGTAGCAATAAGACCATTCGATTGTCTGCGTTCCCAACGTAACCACTGCAACTCTGCTACAAATATTACAAATTAGACTATGTTTGTTTCAAGTTGTAAGCATGCTTCCTGTTTGAGAGAACACTGAAGATACCTTTACTTGTTTTTTTGCATCCTTCACTCTCAGACCTGTACTCGCTTCTCTGTTGTTGAAACGACTTTCTGGTTTAAAGTTCAAACATTCTGGTACACATAATCCTATGGTCCTTAACGAGCAGTGTACAAAGTGAGTGTAATCCACGGCCACTAATTAGCATGTTCTGGTCCCGACAGTTTTGTAACCGAATGGTGCTACTTATGAAAGATATGTGTAAAATCCACAAACCACATTTTACGGAGTAGTTGTATCAAGAAACTCGTCGAATCAACCCGTAATTTATATAAGATATCGTAAAATAGACAGATAAGTAAAACCACAAACTTTTATTTAAAACATAGGTACAACGGTTCCTGCCCTTTTTAAAGCATATATTCTGACGTTACTGTTCGAAAACACAGGAGAATATTTTGTTAGCTTCCTATCAATTTGTACTACAAAAATGTAAACAGCATTTATGATTTGTAAACACAGCTACAACAGACGAAGACGGTACCTTTGATAGTAGCAATCCAATGACGTTCCGGATCCATTGGCATAATGTCACCACAATAGGCAATGGCGTAGAAATTCAGAGAAATTGGGACAAGAATTTAATTTATGAAATCTAGTGATCAAAGTGACAGGTGACAATATGTAAGATAAAGAGTTGCAGTGAACTTGAAGCAAAATGTTTGGTTGAGGCGTGAGTAGATATGGAGAGGGATAAGAAATAATGCGGAAAAACAAACGTTAAGAAGAGGCAATTCTTCCCAAGAATTGGCTCTAATTGCCCATAAAATTAAATTTTTCAACTCGGAGAATTTGAATGTATACCAATATCTTCAAATTTTCGAGTGTGTGCTCGTCTCTGATTGCTCCGCTGAGTGGCCTAGCTCTGAGGCCATACAATGTTTATAAATATATCTGATGTAAGTCACTAGTTTGCCTTCGAGCGGAGAAACAAATAAAGTTTGTTCAAAGATCGTCTTCTTTCTTACTTACTGAGGGGTCCTAATTTGCGACAGCTGAGTTTCGATACTTGCGATCTGATTTTCCTGTCATATCGCGACAGCGTTAATTTCTGTTCGTGATCGAGTTACTGTTTGTGGTCAATGCGTTTGTTTTTGTTTTCTTCTCTACTGCGGGTTTCAATAACAAAGACGGGTTACTAGGATATAACAAGGGAAGTAAGTATTAGTGTCACTCTGTTTCACTAATTGACCGAAACTATTGGTGTAAAATGTGTGCGAGTGAAGATATATCTAACTTATTGGTGAAATAGCAATAGGAACGATAATTTAACAAACTGGTATTAACATGCTTCATCACAGTCCAGCCGTCTGAAAACTTTTGTGGGTAGAACTCCTCTAATGGTCGGTGCAACAACCAGGTGTTTTCCAAGTTTGTTCAAAACCGTAGACCTGTTCTACATTCTTAAAACGGAACAATTAGGTTTCGCATCACTCTTTGTATCGAACGCAAACGTTGTTTCAAACAATAACTGAAACTTCTAAAACAAATTTTCAACAACAGCAAATATTTCACAATATTCAACAATCTGGCTGTGTTCTTGCAGTGTTCAGTCAACAAGGTGGTGGATTAACTGAGGTCAACTTTGCTTCGTTGTGTTGTGGTGACTAGTGCCAGTCAAAGGTTTCTTCACACTGCTACTAATGTAATAGTTTATTGCTCACTATAAGCATTGACACTATGCCAGATTTTTAGAATACCAACTAATATTTACAATTCATAAATGTCTTTGAACGCCTCAGCCAATGATTACACATCCAAATGTTTTTAAAACAATAGTTGTGAACCAAATTGTCATTACCTGAGTAATTCAAAAACGAAAAGAGAAAACCAGTACCGAAATACTTAGTATGAAAAATGTTTATGTACTCTTACGTGACCACTCGTACTCTTTTAGGATGCGGTCTGGGTCCTTTACAACCTGACTGAAATCAAAATATATTTTCCGTCGGAGTTTTGCTTGAACAATCTAGTTTCAATGTAGACTTCTTAGGGCTGTGATCTAGAATGTGCGGAAAATCTTTAGTCGTTATTTTTGCATTGTTGTTGACTGAACTACCCTCCTCAAAACATCATTCCGGCTAGATTACGTAGTACGTACTTTGTACTCAACATAATTAAGTTGCGAGACACAAGATCTTGGTTAGAGAGATATCCAGGGGGCAACTAGTAGACGAAATAATCTTGCTCATACATTCCGATTTGAGCGCATGTTTCAAGGATAAGCCAGTTTTGTGTGTGAGTATCGAATTCTGGCAACTTATGGCGCCTACGGTTGCGGTGTATTCACGGAATCAGTCCTAGATCCTACAAGTGCACCTTCATATGTGAATAATAACTAGCTGCAAAACACCATTCATTAAGCTTGAAGGTCATTGGGATGGAACGTTGTTTTCACGTGTACACAACGATGTTTTCCATGATGATGACTATGTGCAAACTTTATGCAGTGAACTCACTGTTCTCTTTTTATAATCTATGGAGAGTATGAATGTGACAAAATATACTTTGTCCCAGTGCACACTAGAAAGATATCTTACTGAAAGTTTATTTGTTTGACTTACATAGATGTAGTTATGTAACTGGTGTCTGCGCAGCATCAGTAGAGTTATTCCAACTCAGCCTAACATTTCGCTAATCTGTTCTGTTTAAACACAACATCCTACTCATTAACTGTTTTTGCCAAATGAATAAACAGTGAAAATTTGTTAATATGTGGCCACATCACCTGCATATTTTTAAGCGGTTTACCAGAAAACTTTTGTACACTAATTCTCTATACTGATGGGTAGTCGGGGATTTAAAATATTTCAAGTTGAACATCACCCACAATTGATCGCAACTGTCGCATTCCTACAGACTTTCCAGTCGGCCCCTTTCTAAAAGAAGAACTAGATTTGAGTTTCGCCTTTATTAGAGCTCCTGGCCACGGCCGGAACTATAACTCCAGTCGCGCTTTCATGAGGCAACCGTGTTGACCATTGCTTCATTGACCTCACATTAGACGCGACCGAAGTATCATATGTGGACGCTCAATTACTTTCGCTTGTGAGTAATGATCAGGTTGCCCGATCGCCTGGAGAGGAGACAGTTACTGTCTGTTATCTCCAGTCGATAAACCCGCGATTAAGACTCCCTAGACAGGTCAAAATCTCCTACCTGATTAAGCTTGCTAAGCGATACTGCTCATTACTCACAAGCGAAAGTGGTTGAGCGTTCACATATGATAATTCGGTCGTGCTTAATGTGAAGTTAATGGCGCAGTGGTAAACACGATTGCCTCAAGAAAAGCGTGGCCGGAGTTCTAATCCCGACACTGACAAGGATATACGTTACTGTCGAGCTCTAATGAAAGCGAAACTCGAGTCTAGTTCTTCTTTTGGAAAGGAGCCCACTGGAAAGTCTGTGGGAATGCGAAGGCTGCGATCAACTGTGGGTGATGTTCAACTCGAAATTCTCTACACTGTACATACACGCCTTTCACTCTTACCAACGTGGTAAGTCAACTGTTGCGTCATTGGCATTGTTCAGTGTCATAGGGTTGTTTTATTTGAATTCAGATCACTTCTTCGGTCCATTTGTCATCGGTATTCGATTCACCGGCATTATAAAACGCGTGTTATTTCCTTTCTAATCCGCAAGATGACATTTTCAGAATTACGTAACCTGCAGGAAATATTACCTTTATGTTCAATGGTATCATGGGGTTTTTACTGGTTCACTTAAACCACCTTAACCGAACCCAGTTACTGTTAGTGAACGAACGGTTAAAATGGCAAATAATTAGAACAATAAGTATTTCATGAATTCCCCACAAGTTACATTAGTTCCTAGACCTATACCGAAATAGTCTATCCCGTGACAACTCCAATGTTATCGTGGACGTTAACTAACTTCAGGTATATGTGTGTGATAAGCAGATCATATATTACGCAGTGAATGACATAGCCCCAACAACACGGGTGGCCTTGACGAAAACTTGTTGCTTTTTTGCGAGACCGTGTTTTCAACGCAAACTGACATGGACGTCAATCAACCACGGTCACAAATTCTAACCGTTAAAGAGGCAATTATTGTAAAACGATAATTATTTTTCATGTAGTAACATAAGTAGCAAATGAATAATTCCATTACCAGCTAGAGATCTATACAAAACACAGTAATTTAAAGGAGGCCCAACAAAAGAAGACAGCTGATGTTAAGATAACATTTCGCTTATTGTCATCGATCGTAAAACAAAACGTATATCAGGCCAATAGAGGAAGACAGCGAAAATATGTAAGACGGCTTATTATTTTGGTTAACTTTAGTGTAAACCTCAACGAATTTCTCAAGGCATTTGTTGGCTATTAAGCTTTTCCTCAGCATCTCTTGTTCTGGTTGTAGTTCGTTAGAACTGTAATTGCGCCCGCCTCTATGTAACATAGTTTAATCTATGTATCCATTTGTTAGTCCAGGCAACACAGGAGAGCTAGTTACGTTGACCGTGATATGCTGTTTTACAAAGAACTAAAAACCATTATATACCATCCACACGTCTAATAATGAGTACATCCCACAAGGCTCCTATGCTCCTCGTCCTGACCAAGGTGCTAATGGCAGTTTGAGTTGAACTGTGCTGTGATGTTTGAAAGTAAGGCAAAATGAGTAGTTTGACCAGAAATAAAAATACCATCAAGTTATTCTTTTCCTAATGACGCTTTAGTAATGTTGTCCAAAATTTGTCGCCCAATCCTTCCTAAAACGATGTCCACTAGGTCTAAGCTTACTGGAATGCTTGTAGCCGAGGTCATATGGCTGGACCGGTCCCTGTGACATGTGACCATAAGTTACGCCCACACACCCATAGCTGGGCGACCTTTACGCGCATGCAACCGCAATGACTCAGTCTGCCAACACCACTGCAGCCAATGTCAGGCGTACACGCAAATACAAACGCACGCACATAAACGCGCACTCAAACACAGCAACACACACAACAAACCTCAACTCGCCATTAGCCTACGGCACGCGATTGAACCCAGTGTCTTCGCCCGGGCAGACGTGACAACGTGATCATCCACACTTGTGAACCCAACCTATCTTGGTCTGTTGTGCGCCGATGAAAAAAACAGCTACCACGCTTCATAGCCAAAAGTATTCCCATTCTGTGGATCACTACGTCGACATCTTTAGGCTTCCATCCAACGCCCCTCTAACATACTGACGGTGTACATTTCTTCATTTTGTCCGAACCCTTGCTGTGAGTGCACTTGTTATATTTGGTCTTTATTTACACTACACATTTGTTGCATATCCTCCTGATTTTATTTAGATTTTTAGTTTCAACGACACTACTTACAACATATTGTAAGCCAGCATATGAATACCGATTGCTTCACCGAATATTGGTCCGTAGAACAGTCTTTCAATAAGAAACAGGATCTTTTCTTTGGATAATAGAATATCCGTTATACATAGAATCATATTCGACAGCTTTACAAAACACAGTGCTCGTGCGTACTTAGAACCAACACCAACAGAATGCATTACTCAGAGATCCACTGAAGTATGTTCTATAGTTTCTACTAATTCAGAATAGTCTGTCAGACAGTATGTGGATAACAGGTTTACAAGCATTTATTCGTCACCAGTGTTACCCAAAGAAGTTGCGTCATCAAGCAACAAAGGAGTTGTGAGAAATGCATCGCTTGACGTCTTTCGAACTGGTTCCAGTGTTGTTATTATGAACAAAGATGATTGTCGCGTGAAAAGGTTCTGGAGGATCGGCGGAAGTACAAACTAGGCGGTAATATTGAAAATAATAGATTGCTGAGAAATCAAATTGCTTGACAACTCCAGGTAATGCTGTCACAAGATTAAGTATCTGAAACTCACCATAGACAGCTGAAGCTAGGTGGCAAGAGTAAAGTCCATCAGGAAATGCACCAGTAATGAACGAGCATATTGCCTGACCATGAGCATGAATGATCCTGCGTACCATAATATCGAATCTTAGCTAGTTGACACTTTGTGATCCATCCTCATAGATGTAGCCCCATATCATCTGGGAGATCGCTGAAAGTTGGCCTGGTCAGAACCTTCTTTCAAAAGACTGGTGTATTCCTATCTCACATAAGTAGACTAGGAGACTCCATAAGAAGCTCCGGCAGTGGATTGATACTCCGAATTAGTCAATGAGATTCAAAACAGGATAAACGATATCAGAGAAAATCTTGACAGGATGATATATTTCATTCTGCGAACTTTAAGTAGCACCATGCGATAAATTATCCCAAGCAAAAATTAGATTCTACTCTAGTTCCAAATAAACAGCTCCGTTTAGCTCAAACCACCAAAAATACAAACGGTTGCATTCTCAAACGCAGTTCTTCCCCTTACATTGTGCATCAATATGCTTACAGTTATAGAGGTAACTCTCTAAGCAGATCACACTGACAAGTATCTCAGTGAATAGCAGGACACATCCCGAAGTCCGTTTAACAAGGATGACGTAACCATCTCAAACCGTGAAATCAGTGGCTCGAAAACCCATATCGTCAGTTTGAAAACATCTCATAACGACTGGTCACCGTGTTTACCTAGTTGATTCTTTCAGATTATTGTTACGAAATCGGACTCTGACCGGTGTACAAAAGTGGTTGAAGAAATTCATATTGTTTCAGTGATCTCGACTGCATCGTGCTCGGTTTGAATGTGTGTGTGTCCATTCCATGTCTGTCTCTATTTGTTTGTTGTACATAACCTGCATGTCTTTGTCACTGACGGACATAAACGAAATGTTGTCAACTCGTAATACACGTTGTCCTTCACTTGGGATAAAATAGGCATTTAGAACTCCGTTTTGCAAATTTAAGGGCGAGCTTAGGTCTGTGATCCGATTGGATGCATCAGAGATGAAATCTGATTGGTCAGTTTATCATATTTTGATGTACCTAGCTTTATTGCAAACATTTTGGTGTTTCTGAAGATCCCGGTTGTGAAAAAGTATAGTGGAGTTTGCAACAATATTTCGCTTTGCCAGTGATAAGCCAAAGCCAATTTCACAACATTATCACGTGAGTAAACATTTATAGTTATTATAACAATGATTGTTAGCACAGGTATTAACATTTAAAAGAAATTTCTCAGTAATTCTTAACAACATTGTTAAAATAGCGATGCGTTCACAAGAAATCTGTGAAATTCATTTTCTTTGATAACAAGCGGAGGGAAGTTTATCGATAGCTGTGCTACTGGCACCATATCTTGACAATTCCAGTATCCGTCTAGCACTACTTACCAGAGTGGGAGTTGATTTTCATCAGTCCCATTCCGATTGCATCTTACAAATATCGTGAATGACATCAAACACATGAGATTAACTGGTTCCTTCACGTCATGGTGAAGACACACTTAGGAACACAAACGAACTATCTGTCCAGACGCTAGTGGACCTCAGGCTGATATGACTTATTGCTGTTGCGGAATTCCCCAAGAATACAATTCAGATGACTAAAGTCTAAGCAGTCCATGTTTTTCAAAGCTCAACTTCATCTGCGGCTTACTGGTTTGTCGTTCTCTGTAATTACCGGAAACGTGTTGAAAACCTGGAGTTCGCTCCGGTTACGTGTAACCAATCGGACGAACTGGCTTTGGACCGTAGGTGACGTACTCATAGTCGAACATAGATAGCTTGAAAATTCAAATTTAAGTTGAAATTTTTTCAAGTCAATTTGGGAGTCTTTCCAAATACCATAGGAATTCGTCAGTTTAGTCCGTACCCGTTTGTGTCAACGGAATGCTTCTAGCAGGATGACACGTTTGTGAGTAAAACTACTTTTGCTAGTAAACATCAGGTGTAGTTTGCAACAGAACAGAATCAGTACGCAACATCAGATGACAGAATGCTCATTTAAGTATCAATTAGAAGTAGTAATACAAGAGAAATTACCTACTGGTAGAAACCGAACCTCCCCGATCACAAACCAAGCTTTCAAGACTGTTCAAACGAGTGACCACCTTAATTTGCACGATATAATCTTATCTGACGAGCGATAGGGGAGTTTGTTTTTTAAATAAAAATTGAACATCACCCACAATTGATCACAGCTGTCGCATTCCCATAAACTATCCAGTCGGCCCCTTTCGAACAGCAGAAACATTAGACTCGAGTTTCGCTCTCATTAGAGCTCGTCAGTAGTGCATATCATCGCCACTGCCGGGACCAGAACACGGCCACGCTGCTCATGAGGCAACCGTATTTACCACTACGCCATTGACCTCACGTTAGGCACGACCGACTTATCATATGTGAACGCTCAACCACTTTCGCTTGTGAGTAATGATCAGGTTGCCCGATCGTCTCGAAATGGAGACACAGTAACTGTCCTGCTAACTCCAATCGATAACCCCGCGATTAGGACTTCCTAGACAGGTCGAGATCTCCGATCTCATTGAACCTGCTAGGCGATATTTTAGATTACTGATGAGTAGTCGGGGATTTGGTCAACTTCAAGTTGAACATCACCCAAAACTGATCGCAGCTGTCGCATTCCCATAGACTTTCCAATCGGCCCCTTTCGAATAGGAGAAACACTAGACTCGAGTTTCGCTCTCATTAGAGCTCGTCAGTAGTGCATATCATCGCCACTGCCGGGACTAGAATTCCGGCCACGCTGTTCATGAGGCAACCGTGCTGACCAGTGCGCCATTGGCCTAACATTAGTGAAGACGGAATCATCATATGTGAACGGTCAACCAATTTCGCTTGTGAGTAATGATCAGGTTGCGCGATCTTCTCAAGAGGAGACATAATAAGTGTGATCAATTGTGGATGATGTTCAATCTATAATCTTATCCAATGGAAACAGGAAGTTATTGTAGCAACATAACTCAAAAAACTGTTCAGCTTTTTATGCACTGAAATGGTTCAAGTTGATTTCGTGCTTTATGAGCAGCAAATTTAATCTGTCAATTTGTGGGTTCTGTGTTTCACTATACTTGTTCGAGGAAAATAAAATCGACAATTCAAAAAACTGCAGTTGCGGATTTTAAGACATGTAAACTGGTCAAGTCATTATAATATTCTAAGCCGACGACGAAACACTGTGACAGTTGCACGTTATACGGAATACCTGGAAAGTAAAGAGGACTGTGTGAATAGTGCTAACCAGTGGTCAGCACAAAGCAAGTTGACACTGAACATAAAAGCGTAACGTTATGCACATCTACCACTAGGACTTTTCAGACAATGACAACTTTCTACCCCTTGCCATGTGAGGGTGGGACCTTGGGACGTCATACCGATATATAGATTAAATTTCGTTACAAACTCAGTGGGTAAACTCGGCAATCACCTCGAACTGACTCGAAAACCTATTGTCCGGATACTTGCAGTCTGAAAGTTCTTCAGTATGTTTAGCTCAGTAATCCGTCCACGTCTGCCATTTTTGACGATTTAACACTTACTATCCGGTGAAAAGGAACTAGACTAATCGTAATTGCATCATAGGCAACGTTGGGGGAACACGATGATCAAGCACAAAATTCTCCTCAGGTTTAGTCACCCGGAAACATATTTCATTCAACGTAAAACCACGGTCGATGAATGCGGAGTAGAAGAGGTACTATATACGCGTGTAGATATTTGTGGTAAGGTCTGCTTACGTCGAAAAGCACTGTCCTACTAATTTATCATTGCCAGAGTGATCGAAAGTTGGAGGAATCTATTAGATTGACAAGTACGTGGCTACCCGGCTAAGATTCACAGTGAACCTCTAAAGAAGCAATTAAGTATGCGAAAAAATCGAATCAAACCGGTCAACGTTTTGTAACATTTATGTTGGTGCAATTATTTACAGATTACTAAAACAGTTTACAGAGTATGACCGAATATGTGGTCGGATGCAAATGATAATCGTGTTCTGGTAATTAATACCACTCCGTTCTAACCTTGACACGCCTCACTGAGTTCGACTATACATCTCTACTATGTCACTCACGTTTGTGGGGTACCCCATTTTCTATTGTGTCTATTTCACTATACAACTGATATTCTGGTTGCAATTGCTGTTGTTTTTCCTAAGCACATACCGGAAGTTATGTCAACAAAACACAAAACAATCTCGCAGAATTAATATTCAATGTTTACAGATGACAATGCTTTTTGTTTGTAGTTGAGTGCCGAAATTGAAATTCGCGTTTTATTTGATTTAGTCCGTTTAAAATCGCAGATATGGTATTTGCATCAGCAAATTAGATGATAAATTATCGGGTGATTTTTAATGTTCATTTTTTGCACACTTAACAAAAATATTTAAAAAACTTGGCTTATTGATCATTATTGTAAGTAATTGGAGGCGTTTCACCTCTATTGCTTTGATACTGTCCTCATCAACCAGTGACCGCACGTACCATTTGTCTACGCACTTGTGCTCTATGTTGATACACAATGCTAATTAACATCCTGGCTATTTTCACTGTCAAAGGTTCAACTTGTGCTCGGTAGCAGCCATGACAGGACGGTTTAAAACAACAAATATGTTTGCATTATTTTTCGCTACAAATTAACAATCGATAGCCAACTCGAAATTGTTGTTTGTACCCATCCGATTTTCCGGGAAAAGGTGAAGACCATGTTTCATGTAAGAAATTTGTAATTTCCATCATCGCGGTCACTAAATAAATGTGTGGCGCACGCAAAAAAGCGATTATTGTCATTCAGGCAGAATTTGTTAAAGCATTTCCGTCAGGTATATGAATCGAAACTATCCATCAGGGTTGTTTAAGACGCAGGTTCAGGAAACGTTCTTTTCATCCTTCCTAGTTGTAAAACGTTACCACATCCGAATGGTTAAACACATAGTGGCAAGCTGTCATATATCATCCAATGAGTGATTATCACCTAAGCTTATATGTGAATATGACGTGTTAGTTATGGGTCAAAGATGAATGATTGCATGTTCAGCAAAGATTCATTAACTTACGTGTGAAATTTGGCGCAAAGTTCTAGAGACTATGCTACCACACATAATGTATTGTTACGGAACCACAAACATGGTCTATTCTGCCAAATTCCGGAGACAGCAAAGCTGGAAACTCTTCAAATGAAACGCTAAAGCCTGTGAGATCTGCTCAGTAGAAAACGAGATGTTTTGAGAAATATTTTACTGTTAACATAATAAAACTTATTTGATTGAACGTACTTCAGTCTGTCTAATGTATACTGCACTAAAATTCTATCAATCCTGAAACGATTCCATAAACTTATTCTGAGGGATGTCATCTGTGCTTTTTAGCCAATGTTTTTTCATGGTTTTGTACAATTTAAAATTTGACTACTTTTCAAGTTGAATTTCATTTCGAAGTAAACTATGTTCACCTGAATTAAATCCTGCACAGGTGTTGATTGTGAAAGAAGAACTGCATGGTGCTTTATAAAAGTCAAAGGATGTATCAGATAGTTTGTCAAGATGTGGAATCCAGATTCTGGATATCCGCGTTTCTAACACCTAATCTCATGTCACTTCCCTTACACGTCCGTTAACTTAAAAATCAACCACTTTACTTGATTGTCCGACCATGTGGACTGAACAAGTGTTTTGAACTTGTAAATGTTTAATCATATATTTGGTAAAACTTAGAAAAGATAGTACTGTGCACATTCGAGCTTTCGACTAGATTGTAACTACAGACGAGAAAAACGCCGGGACGCGATAAGTGATCTACTGGTTGAGGCACGACGTCACACCATTTAAGCAGGTTTTCAGTATGAACCGCCCGACAGTCACTGTCTTAGATCATCTGGTGGATTCCACATAACAATGAAGTGGAAGGGTAACTGAATCCAAACGCAAGGTTACTGAATTTCTGACATGTCTGCATAATTCACATGGTCGTGCACTAGCTACACCTGGGCATGCTGTCTCTGTAGCTTGTCCGAATTCAACCGAAACCCAGACCTTCCGCAATTGGGTGTTTTCTAAATTATCAAATCTGGCGCACTAATTACTGTTACCGCTAATTAAATCCTAATGTGTGGTATTGATGTAGTCCAGCATGATCTGTTTGAGAGATCACGTATGAGCAGCCAATTTTCTGAATCGTTTGACAGATTCCAGACGACACAAGAGATTGGGTAAGTACCTGAGCACAAATGTGAAACTCTAAGCTTCCGGCGTGACTTCGTAACACAGCTGATTTTCAGATCGACTAGGTGGTGCCTAGAGCAAGGTGTGCATAGGCTTCTCGGCTGATATGTTCTATATCCCGTGGTAACTTATCCATCATGCATTTGACTTCCTTGCACAGACCACCATACGTGGATAATGAAAATAGTGCTCCTCAGAATAGTGTTCCTATGTTTTGGCCGGAGTAAGAATATACATGCTTTTTGACGATTAAGTAGAACGACATACATTTAACTCTGTAGATTAGTCGAACTGAACATTGTCTGTAAACTAGTCGGAACGTTCTAATTGTTTCGTAAGATGTGCGTGAATACAAACGTAACTCCGATAGCGGTTATGTTAAACAAACTGGCTTGTATTTGAGCAACGATTATTGAGCGTAGTGTGAAGCAGTTGCTCATATCAGAAAGCATATTACAAGGAGACAAGCTAGAAAAGAAAAAGGCTTATATGCACAGATTAACACATAGATTGAAAAATGTATAGTGGACTTAACAGAATCAGAAGAGCGAGTACATAAACAGACAACTCACAACAAATTGTCTGAGTAGTCCTACACAATAATTTCCTAAATCCTTCGTCTTGAAATAGTACTTCCGCCGTTGGCATGTACGGTCTGACTTGAATGAGAGGCAGAATGTTGGTGAGCAATGAACTTTCGAACAGATGGTAAGAGGCACGAAAAATGTATTGCTAGTTTGAATAAGTTCACAAAGATGTAGGCCAGTGATATGGACTGTACGTGAGACATTATTTACTGCGCGCTATAGTATACTTTTTTCTACAACGTTGACAAAAAAGAAGGTGCCTTGCAAATAGGGAAACAGACTGCTGTCCAATGTTGATGAGTATACAGATTTTTCGTCATATCAACGTTCGCTCAGAGTGAATGTATTTCACATGAATTGTAGAAGGCTGTGAGATTTGAGAAGTTATTACCGATGAACCTATTTAGAATGGATTATTTGAAGTCTTGTGAATCGATTAATATGTTTACTGTGTGTTGATCATGGCGACTTTTGCAAGTGGTTTGTGCCGATCGTTGAATAGCTTACAACGTGTACAACTTTTAACCTGACAACGACTAGTTAATCTAGAACTTCAATCGGGTCGATAAATAACAATTTGTTTTTCATTCAGACACTTTGGACAAACTGTCTTACGTGGGTTAAAAAGGTGTTTTACGTGAACCACCATAGGAGGTGAAGGCTACAGGTGCTTCAGATGGTTAGTCAACCGCGTGACCCCACTCGCGTCTATACTCATAGATATCCGTGATTAGGACATAAATTCTCTAGGAAGAACCAGTATGCGACTATGAATGATGTCATCCGGACTAAATCAAAAATCACTTTGCATTCCGGCGCACACTAAGAAATACTCTAATTAAGTGACCGAACAGTTTCCTGCCCGTCGATGTCCGAACTAAAGGTTGTTTCAGTTGGCAGTGAACTCCTTCAAACCTGCCTTGTGAGAAAAACCAAACCACAGTGGCTGTGGCAACTTAACATCCAACTATACGGTCCAACTCACAGTAAAGTTTAGAAGTGAGCTGGAATTCATTCTATTAGTAATTGTAACCGAATCAGTAATGGCCCATCTCGCAACTTGGTTTACACCTGGCATATCTTGTGCATATCCTTTAGAAAAGTAAAATATATCGAAAAATGAACGTGTTGGAATCATCAGAAGAAGTGAATGGTCTCAGCGTAGCATTGATGTGACCATGTGTTCTGTAATAATAACATTGTTTGGCCCACATAAACGTCTTAACAAATACGTAAGTAATTTGAATTTACGAAAGAATAACTTCCTTATGGTGTGGTAAAGAATGCAGGTTAGTGAAACACAGTAAACCAGTTATCGTAGTGGATGAGCGGTAGCCGTCTGCCCGTGGACACAATATTTGTAACTACGGAGTCTGAACACATCAACGTCGACTTTAGTACCGGGAGATTGGGGATTTGGATGATTGGCCTAATAATCTTCTGGGGCGTTCACGGCAGTGGTACTATTAAACAGTTGGCTTACTTACTTACTGAAGCGACAGACATTGTCGAAACCTTCGAAAAATCGGATGTCGCTATTGAACACGGAATTAAAATCGGATTGACGTGTGCACCAAAACGATCACCTAATTGTGATGCATTTTTGGCTGCGATAAAGATGGAATTGTCGTGTGATCTCAAAGCAAATGCTTGAGAGTACGTGTTAAGGATTGTAACACTTCTGAATAACGTGATAGAAAACAACAAAAGCAATTAAGATTGCTAGAGAATGGTCGGATGCTTTCCTGTGAGTGAGTTCTACTGACTGAGATACGATACCGTGGCGATGGATGTGGTGATCCGCCGAATGATCGGAAGGCGTTCAAGGAAGTCACGTTGTGGGATCTAGGATCAGACCTTACTGCTAAAAGCCTTTCCGGAGATGCGACTTACGATGCTATGTCCCTGCTCGTCATTAGAATGTGCAAGATATTGTTAATCACAATGTTAAGAGCACGAATGGTATGGTTCATGACCTTGTTTTCGTAAACCGAATGACATTCGAACAAATCCATACAACCCAAAGGCCGCGAAGGTAGTCTTCTGAGACCAAGGATATTTGATGGTAGACCCGCTCTTGGTCGATCTACGACAAGGTCGTCTTAACCTTCTGGGTGATCGCAAAATCATTTTTGGGAGAATCTACGTGTTGAAGGTAGCGGTACTGTTCAGGGCATGATGGTCGTCCATATAAATTTATGTTCGATACGCTATACATAAAAATAATCCAGACTACTTAATGTCTGACAATGGCGATCTCTCCCACTGAACCCGAGGATACCCATAACATTCTGATGTAGAAAAATACCCAATTAGTGGGGGTTATCAATGCAAATGGCTAGTCTACTGAACGCCGATTATCTTGTGTACCGGTTCCCAGCTTACATTCATAAATATTAAGTGGTTTTACGGACCTTAATGTTCCAAACTGGCTTGTTTCGTCTGCAGTCTGCTGGACTAAGATATCCTCAGAATTTTACATGTCATACGATTGGTAGAACCTCACCAAGTTCTAGGATTTATCCAGTTGAACAAATTAAGGGATCCAGTGTGTTACTGTGGATGGAATGTGGAGTTGGTAAATTAATATCATATTGTTGGGGGCAGATTAACTAAACTTTCGTTTCTTATATCAACACCACGGACTATAAATAAACTCCGTATTGTGAGCAGAATGTTAACATCGGAGACGGAATGACGTCCCAAGTAATAGTTCCAGTTTCACAGAAACATGCTTCTTTCATAGATTACACATGTTTCAAGGTAGTACCCATTTTCCTGGTCCAGGATACTTTGGCCTATTCCCTCCATAAGGGTAGAATAGCGAAGACTTACATGGCAGCGGACACGTTCGTGAGAGAACGGAGTGGTCCTAAGCAAATCACCCATAGATTATCTATAGATAATCTTTACAGATGCACTGTGATTCCGAGGCCGAACGAACAATGGAAGTGTGTCCAAAAGCTACGGTCAATAGATGACGGCTTCATAAGTTCTTTCTCGGCCGACTCTGATAGGTTTTTCAAAGTGATTGATTAGAATCGGAAGGCCGATACTTTTCACCGCATTTCTACATAATTATATGTAAGGTCAGGAGTGATCTCATGAGTTTGAGAAAGTTTGTTTGAACGCACGCCTTACTGCATCCATTCGATGCGAATCAACAAAAGTGTACATCACAATGGTTGATTGGTTGTTTACCAACGACATTGAAGTTCATCACTTCTTCAATGTTCTGCTGATTCGGTGAATGAAATCTTGACTGAAGACAATAATGTTACAGGTGTAAATCCAATGTTGTTTATTCTATCATACAGAATTGAGACCAGTTGTTGTTAGGGATGCATATTTATAAACTCTTGTTCAATATTCACAAGTAACTTGTAGCATAAATCTAGACACCTTTCCGGCGTGCACGCAACAGGCTATGAGCTGATACGCGAAATAAGTTATCGCACATGGGTTGTAGACACCAAGACCTTGAACGAAGGCCGTTGCAATGCCTGTCGACTGGACGGTAAAACGATTTGAATCCTGTCATACTAATTTGATGGTCACATCGAAAGGAAAGATTGACTACCGTTTTTAGACATCCTCATTAGTCACAAGGATGAATCATTAAAAAAGTATGTTTACCTAGACTTGCCAATACACTCAATTCACAAGCTTTACACCAATGAAAACAAGCAAGCATAGGACAGAACATTGTTTCATCTTCTAGACATATTTTTTCATTGGAATATCCGACCGATGTTGTGGAGTAATGGGTATCGGCTTATATTTATCATTAGCCATAGACAACAACATAGAACAATAGAAAACTTTTCCACGGTTGGAAAGAAGAAAGCCTACAATGGAATGCCATTCAAAAATGAGACTTATTTGCTTCGAACCACAAAACATCTCGTCACATTGATAAAAACAAGCCTACACTGCGGCTAAAATTGTGGTCTTCGACCAAAATTGCAAGATGCCATTATCTCCAATAAAGGAAAAACAACTTATTGACACCAACGCATATTGTGTTTATCAGTTTGTGAAAAGTTCCTTCAGCAGAACCCACAGGAGCTCGTACTCAAGTTTGAAGGAACATTTGTCGAGATTGGTTCGGGATGTGACTGCCCAGTCTACTTCATTCATCCTGAGGTCACGTAAACCTCAAGCTATATCTGTCGCTAGATACATGTTGGTCATCAGTCATTGGATTAATCCCGAACCAGCATTCGGGATTGCAGTATGCTGAGATGGTCGGCATAAGCGTTCTCATAGACATACTAGTTTTTCACTGTTGTCCTCTAGCCAATTTGCTGTTTTATTTCAACTCCAAACGCACTAGTTTTACATATGTAGCCTTAGTTATCGCTATTTACTATCGAAGAGGCAATACAAAACGTTATCGCCTACCACTGTCTGATCTTCTTACTGTTGTGTTCAAATTAAAAACACATGTTTGGCTATTCATCATCAGACACAAGAAGTAAGGTGTGTGTGGAACAGTGCTGTTCAGATAGAACAGACGAAACAAGTAACGAGTGCAATTGTGATCAATCGCATTGCAGATATAAAAGGAGACAAAACTATCATGCAATTATCTCACAGTTATGACGCTCTGAACACAAGCATCATGTAGCATGGATTACTAGTGGATTCCCTAAGCCAACTCCCAGCTCAGTTGTGGCATGCAAAGCCGATTCCTGTCCTACCGCTATCCAAACATTTTCGTCCCGTCCGATTTACCAGGTCAAGGGCACACAGTCAACAGCTGTGAGATGCAACTTTTTGATCATATCCAGGGCGATTGGAATAGGATTAAAAATTCCGTTCTTGCATGCACAATAATATCTTATTTTGAACCTAGCAGTTGCCAAGATCCGCTACAAACACTGTGTTTGACCAAACTGCCACAGTTCCAACTGCATCCAGATTGTAACTTGTGTAGAAGGGTTGTATCAATTTTCGTATCTACAACATGATTGAGTTCATTTGAACTGGTTCTATTTTTTGATCTGGTGATGAATAAACGAAACGAACTTGACTACCAGGCCACGATTTGGGATAGCTCCTCTGAACCTTTTTACTAAGTGATAAATTATTTAGCACGAAGTAAAAAATCTGCAAACAAACTATCTATTTTTATGTAACATCATGTCGGCTTCTAAAATATGAATCGAATTTTAGTATAACTTGTTAAAAGATTTGCTTTTATAAGACACTATTTCTACGGTTTACTTTAAACATACGGGGTCAGTCTTCAGAACCGAAGCAACTCTGAAACCGTCAGCCTGAACTAACATTGTAAGAGTTTATTCACCACAATCCCTGTACTGCTTCTGCACATTAAACTACAATGGAGTGTTCAGCTTTGATATAAACAAACTTACACGAGCACTAGATATTCGTGGTGAAATTTCCATGCTAATCAAATTAAAAGCATTTCTAACACTTCAAGCAGTCGTTCATAGAACTCAGTTTGGTTTTCTTGAAAACATTGCAGTGAATATATGACTAGCTCTAAGCGTGTTACAATAAACCAAAACATATACTACTTCTCTCTTCAGTTGTTTGATCCCGATAATCCTCGAACTGGAAAACGACATAAGTGAGATAATTCGATTAGATAGGAGTAGTTAGAAGTTACATATTTCAGTTGGCCATGTTTATCTTTGATTAAAATTGGGTGTTTTGTTAAACAAGCTTGTTGACGGAAATATACCTTTTTATTTACACAGATGCAACCAAATAATCACAGGTTACTGCAAGTTTAAAAGCTGATAGAAGTTGGCAGTACTGTACTTCGAAATTCATTCTATCAAGGTGTGTCGTTCAGCCTGCTGTTAGGTTCTAATGACCAGATAGTATTTTACTCAAATATGACCATTTATTAAAACGTACAAACATATTGCATTGTAGAAGGGTTTCATTTCGTGACAAACAATGTTCACTGAATGTATGCAACAATGACTAATATTTCAATTTAGATTAATGACGTTAAATGCCTACTCTCAAACCACCACTTCACCGGTGAATTTAACCCAGCTCAAACCCATTGCGTACACATACATGGTTTCTTATGGGTTTATTCGGATGGTAGTGTGACTTGAGCCACAGCCCACTGCAAAAATTGAGGATAATATGCTAGGATAATCATGCTGTCAGAGAATAATTAAGTTAACCCTGAAAAAATAATACATTGTTGTAAGGGTCACCAATAGCCTAGAGGCAGGCATACCTGTGGAACTCTCGTTGTTGGACAGTATGTCATGGTAGTGATTTGAATAATCCCAATGTCTCCAGCTGCTTACGTGACACCTGCCAATTATACACCATGAAACATTTAAGGTTTGACATGTTTCATGGCTATCTTACTATATCACCTCGGGGTTTCCATAAGCTGTTGACGTTCACAACAACAAAGACGTTCAGCCTAACCATTGCGTAGTATTCCGTTTCACCAACTTACCACCTAAAGTGTATTCAGTCTTTAAGAATCCACACTGACGAACCTCCGTATTTTCTATCTGGTCATTCTATAGGTAGCAACAGAGTAAGGGCGCCGGCAACCAATGTTTCTTTGAAAGAAGGGATCTCGACACGTAACTGGAGTGTTGGTATACGTAGTCAAGTATCGGCTAAATATCCAGAAATTCGTGCACGCAAAACGCACGACAAAAAACCTGTAGAGTGTCAATCACACGGTGACACGCTGCTCTAACTTCCTGCTTACTGTGAGTTAATCTACAGAGACCCCGTTAATCATGCCCGTCTAGTTGTCCGCTTTTTCTTGATTACGTTCATATGATGTTTTCGAACCACATGGCAAGGTGGTTTTCATGCAGTCGATACGCACCCTTACTTTGGAAAACAACCGGATGTTTTATCAGCCTCGTGGATAATACAGACTGGCAAAAACTACACTTATCTTCGTTAATCTTGCTGAACTTCCCTAGGATTGTACCAGCCCACTCAGTCAAAAAGTGCCTCTTCCCAGTTGGAGTGTGTATCAAGAAAGATGAGATTGAGAAAGTCAAGGTCTTTAATAAATGTCCCGCATGGGAGACATGAATATGTACGTTAAAAACTATCCCGGCAGTTAGCAATACTCAGTATACTTTGCATGTCTGTCATTTATTGGATACGTTAACAATGCAGTCCGCGATCTGCAGAAAACGCCTCCCAAACTGTTCACCGCTGGAGAACCGCATTTTATGTCCTGAACATCAAAAATGGTTGCCCGCAGTTCCAGTAGGTGGACATGACATATGTAATTCGGATGAGTGTCAACCGACGAGTGTTCTGAAGTACGAAGTGTACTAATGACAGAAATGTGCATTCCTGTCGAGGCGAAATGACTGGGATTGTTTACCCAGGGGTCAGATCATATGTTGCGCGTATACTGGACTCCGAATATCCCGATAAAATATCCATATGAAATCTTGGTGATGAAAGTCACGGATTCTTTGACATTGAACTGGAAGAGAATAAGTTGGCTTGCGGTCTACATAGGACACTTAGGTGATATAAAATCTACAAGGGGGGAAGAGAAAAGTATTGGTCATTCTTGGAGATTGCGTAGTGACTTGCAATGATAAAAGCTGACGAATGCTGGTATACGGCGAAACACAGCCATGGGTATTGGACTGAATCGTGTTTTGTTGGTAAATTGTTAGTCGCAAGAAATACTTAAGATATTGGTCTACTTATGCGTTCTGTAATTCAATTACTAACTCGTTATTTTCCACGTAACTCACAATTTTGCCAGAAATAAAAACTATTGCAATTCTTGCATACCTCAATCTATGTGTTCGTACGACCAAATTCAAACAGATCAGATGGTCCTACATTTTGCTTGGATGTGTACTGACTGGCAACGCACGATAGGACTTACAATCTTTTTACATAAAAACGACGTTTTTGGTTCGAATCTTCCTACTCTGCTCTATTTGTTTTGACCAAGCTAACAAAATGGGGCCTTTTTGAGTCTTTGGCCAGACAGTCTCAACAGAAGACGCTGCAGTTTACACAGTGTTAAACGTTCAAATGACAACAGTTGAATGAAAAATAGTTGTACATTCAAAACAACTGATGCCTGTTTCGCTCGTTTTGGAATTTATAGTTTGTTACATTCGTAACAATGATACAGTCGTAAATTTCGACTACCCCGACCTTTGACAATCTGTGAGAAGCATTAATATAACAGCGATTGGCAGTATGAGTTTTCAGCATTCTGTGACAAAATTCCGTAGTACAATAATAAGAGGTGTTTTGAGAAAACCGTATTCTGTACACTGATAATCTGTGAATCACCGAAAACTTTCACAAAAATTTAGTAAATGCATTACAGTAGTTGATATATATTAGCCAGAATTCCAGCTTTCCCTCACTAAAGTTGGAAACACACTGCGAAACTGCAGTAGTGAAACTCGGAAGAAGGGATGTTAGGTTTCGGCTGAACTGTTGTTGGATTTCTACTCACAAATGACTATCGATGGGTACCAAACAAAGTCACCCAGCCAAATTAGCACATCAAAGCCTGTGATCTACACTGAGACCAAAGTATGCTGACACTACAGCTTACATCTTAGATTCGGCTTGACAAGATGGTTTGCATGCCTATATGTGGTCAAACGCACATGGCTTTCTGGTTGACTATATAGATAATTAGTGGTTTTGCCCATTCGTTGAGCATAAACAGATCAAAGGGTGAAAACTGCTGATTTTGTTTGAATTGAAACCAATAAAAACCTACACTTTCGCGTGGTGTGCGCTGTAAAACCTATAGATTTATGTTCCTATTTGCTTGCTTTCGTAAGTAAAGCTTTTACAATTCAGTGTAGTTGAAAAATCGTACGGTGACTGATTAATCATCAGCGCAGTCTTGTGAAACAGCTTGTCTAGTTAACCAACTACCTGAGCAGATGGATTAGTAGTACAGTACAGTTCAGGATGGTTATTTTAAGAAAATAAACATTTTATTTTTAGTGCTAATGAATACTCATCTGAAATTGGGCTCACATAACAGCAAATATTACGAATGGCCAATAAATACCTGTCCTACAATTGTAAGATCATTTGGTATGGCAACGACTTTTCTCTTCCGGATTGTGGGTGTGGGGTGCACAGGGGCTGGGGTGGTCGTCATGACCGATGAACAGAGTGACAAAGACCAGCTGGGTAAAGCTAACTTGCAGACTTAGCACATGATCAGACTACAGTAATTTTTGAGTTCATAAATACCTGGGGAGGTATGGTGAAGTTGTGCATTACCTAGCAGTCGGAGGGTCAGAGAACATTCAGCGAAATATAAAACCCTTTTGAACAAATGAGATCAAACGGAGAGAGAAGAAACAGAATTGCATGGTTCAGATGAAACCACCAGCAATTTGTAACATATTTATTGGAAATAATGAAGCATTGTTAAACGGAAACGAATGGTTTTATTTTCAGGGATTGCAATTTATTTGATCAAAAATTTGTAATCGCTGTTAGCATGTTAAAAACATAGACAAAGGCTAGCGTTCGGAATGCTGCTCAAAGAATAACAATTACTACAAGTCGAAAATCATATTACCTAGAGTGCTTAGTAATGAAAGTTGAACACTCCTGTGAAGGGAACTAATTCGGAAGATCCAAAAGGTCAACACTTTGGTTGGTATTACTAGCATACTGAGCTCGATACCTACAGTGGCCGGTAATGTAGAGGCAGCTGTGTGACGATCTTGGGCATATTGGTTTCGTGTGGAAAGTTAAACTTAGCTATTTTCACTCATTAGCCAGAGGGCCAAGTAATATTCTTGGACACTAGTGACTGAATTGTGGATAATGTCCAGTCAGCACAAATTTTGTGGTGCTTATACAAGTTGGAGAGGCAATTTTATTTGTAATGAAACTTATCAGATTTCTTCTCCATCCCCTTGGTCTCGATTACAGCTTTAAGTGTGGTACAAAAGTCAGACATATGAGGTAAAGGATCAATTGAAGGAACATGTTCAACATACTTGTGCTGTTTTGAGTGAACTGAAACCTAACAACTCAAAAAAGAGCACAGATGAAGGTTGCATTTAACTCCTATAAAAAAAAATCGAGATCATTTTGTTAAATTGTGAAGGTTACTACCAAAATATGTGTGGCATTGTAATCATCTAATAGATAATTTGAGCAGTCTCAAATTATTCAGAGTATACTGACTATTTTCATATTAAAATATAGTTTTCAGAAAGTTTAGACATTTGACGACATCTCAGACACAACCTGAGTAGACTTTCGTGAAATTCCAGACAGTGTGAACTAGCCACATGTGCAGCTATAATTGGAGAATACATTGGACAAACCCGACATTTTTCAGTTCAGTAGTCATACTGATACTTACAGTTTTGACAAAGGGGCAAGTGAATGTAAGATATTCAACAAATTGACTTCTGGTGAAATGAGCATCTTAGTTGCTTTCAACTGAGAAACTGATCAAAACTTTTTCAATTTCCTTCAAACAATGAATAGACTCGCAAGGAGTGAATAGAAAGAGCTGTGTTATCATTTCATTTTTCACATGTTGTTGAATTAAGAAACTCACAAATCCACTGGGCTGTGCAAAATCCTCAATTAAAATTTGTTCGATTTGCAAACAAAAGTGACTTGAAGCAAACTTACCAAACCGTCAGCAAAATTTCAGGTTTATTACTAAAAAATGAGAAACTTTTGTTGTTTGTGGATGACGCAGTAGCCGTAAAATAAAATAGATGAGGTTTTCATTAAATTATAGTTCAGGCTGATTATCACATTCTTTAGCATGCTTGAGTTGAAACATAAAATATCACGACCCGAAATTAATATAGATGG
>JTDE01002417.1:57272-76876 GCA_014338405.1 Paragonimus skrjabini miyazakii
ATAAGCTTATATTCTCATATGTTTATTTTTTTAATAAACAAAACTTTGTTGTATGGTTCTCAAGTGTAACAAAGATTTTTTCACAGTCAAACTAACAAAAATGGACATGGCAATGAAATACCAAAAATCACGTACGTCATTTTCACAATCACTCCGAACCACGACCTGATCCACTGAATTTTGGAAAGTACAGACTTTAACTGTATGGTTCCACCTATGCGATATTTTTTTTTCACCAAATGTATATGAGTTATCACTTATTTATTTGTTTCCGGCAGTATACCTGTAAGCAATCGGAGTTAGAGTGAATCGTGTGTTGATTAGAGGTAATTGTGTATTGAATATCTTTATAGTGATGTCACCGATTGTTGAGAAATGTGTTATAGGATTCATTACTGCCTCAATACGAGAGGACACACTTGGATATATTTATGGTTACCTATGCCTCTTTCTAATTACGAAGAACAATGTTGCATATTGGTTTTTATTTTATACTGAACGGTGTTGAAACACAAACTTTAAATCATTCACAGATATTTTTGCCATTCATTGTGATTTGGAATACCTTGTCCTACCGTTACATTATCATACCACACATCCACTTCCATAACCAAACCCAATTCATTTCTAACTGGTGATTTTAAATTCCTTCTTGTCCCATGTCCTGAAGTACGCGATTATTCAGAAAATACTCAGCAAAATTCAAATAAATGATTTGTAAGACATTTTAACAAAATGTCTTTTAATAAAATATCGATATATAATAAGCAGTGGCTTAGAAAACTCAAGTGTATAATGTATCCCTATCTTTAGGATAATCTGGAGCCCTCCAATTTCGAATGCATTTGGTGTAGCGTTGATCTATTGTTTTTAGAAAGTTTGAATAAGAATAACGTTTACAAATTTTATAAAGTCTCCTACAGAAAATTGGTCATGTATTATTATCGACAAATAAATAAATCTACAAACAACAAGTGAAACTTCTTTATGAACTGAAAGTACTGAAAAATAAACTACTTTTGGGATGCATTGTTTCTGTCTTGTGATAACCGCTTGTTTCTTCTTTCCTTTTTCTAGAGGGGGTTCATAGATCAAACTGTACTAGGTTGTGGTTTGATAGAACAGTGTACAAATGTGTCCTGTTGGACAACCAAATAATTGACACATTGGCGTCAGGAGTGAATTCGTTTCCTGGGTTATTTGCTGTTTACCATCCGGACGAACTAAATGCCAGTGAGGTATCACAATGCAAGGGTATGAAACCAAAATATATAACTTGTCAGCAAACAGCATCTTTATTGGACACCGTTTGCAAACAGCCCAGATTAAATAGGTTGAGGAAGCTGAAGCGAATTAGTTAACTTCTTGTGACTCTGCAATCTTGACATGTCACTCGATCATATCAATCACACTATCTGCGAAACTCAGGTTAAATCATACCAAATTCAGCTATCACCCTTTTTCACTTATGCACGATAACTGTTCATATGCTTGTCAGATATAAATGCAAACCATATCACAGACTGTCAGATAACAGTCAGTGTACGGGGAAACCCAACCAGAAATAGGTTTCCAAATGTATTCACTCAGAATGTTTTGTGTACAGTAGTGTGTAAATATTTGGTCAGCTGAAAAGGTTTGCGTGGATACATCGTTCTGCCTGGGATAAATTGGTTGATCAACTATTGACAAGAGACTGGCAGGCTTGCACGTGAATTTGACTTCGGTGTCTCTATGTCACTGATGTTCGGGAAGTAACAGATGTTGGGACGCGTAGTAATATCAGGTGAATGGGTGAGAATAAAGTGGGACGTGTTGGCAGCTACTGAATTTCATTTAGGTACCTATTGAACAGGGAAACACTGTGGCAATACTGAAAGAGTTGTATACAGTTGATTACACACGGAGGACTATGTTCGTACGGTGGCCAGAACATCAGAAAGTCGAGAAGAACGGGTTGGACGAAACGATCAGAACAACCAATTATTATCCACGATATGTAGATGATGTTTTTTGTGTAGTAGACAAAACGAGAGGTTTACAGTTCTTGACCGTTTTTAACAAAAAGCATATGAACATCGGATTCACTTTGAAACGAGAATCCGATGACCACATGCCATTTTTAGACGTAGCACTAACGCGCAGATCAGATGGATCGTTACAGCGAAGTGTATATAGAAAGAAAACGTGGAGTGGGTAATATCTAAACTTCCACAGCTATGTACCGATTAGTTTGTAACGGAGCCTTGTACGCTGCTTGACAAATAAAGCAAAAAGAACCCGCATGGAAGATACGACATAATTAGAGTTAATCATGTTATATGATATCCTTTCTAGTAATGCCTATCCTGATATATTTGTTACCAGAAACATGCAAGGGAGACCTATGCAAGCCCCAGTATACACAGTTGATAAGAAAAAGATCTATGTTGCGTTGCCGTTCAACGGGGACGTAGCAGTCGAGCTGATAACGTGCCAACTAGCTAATGCGATCTGTAGTACCTATTATGCTGCAAGTTCCGTCGTAACGTTCTACTCAAAACGGACGATCCCACTTAGTCTGAAAGATAATATTCCCAGCAGTGCTGCCTCATGTTTCATCCATTCATTTGTCTGTTCCTATGGCTGGGCATATATTGGTCGCACCACTAAATGTTTATCGGGAAGAATTCGTAGACACTACCTGTCGTGCCTTCACTCTGGAATAACAAACAACAATAATTCATCAATTCTGGCCAGCCTGGCTGATTGTGACCGTAACACACAGACAGGGATAGAGCGTTTTAAATTGTCTACCCTGTACAGGCCGCCGTGTCGCGAAAGATCAAGTGGCGCATCCTGTCTGAAGCTGAGATGGTCGTTATTCGATCAGGTCAACCGGATTTGTGTGTTCAAAAACAGCTCGTTCAAACTTTAGGATTACCATGGCCAAACGCGTACAGTCAACCCACTCAACAATTTGATTCCGACCCTCTCAATTACCCCCAATTAAAACTGACTTCCTAAAACCTACTTCCCTTGTGATATTGGGTTGATCAAACTTTGCAGTGAAAAGTGAAGTAGCCTAGAAACGATCTACTCAGTACGCGGCAGAAGTCATTGAGACAAAATCGGACAAACTGAGTGTGTCGAAGATGTGCGCTACAGACGAGATCTAATGAGAGCGAAACTCGAGTCTAGTGCTTCTGCTGTTCGAAAGTGACCGACTGGGAAGTCTATGGGGATGCGACAGCTGCGATCATTTGCGGGTGGTGTTCAATTTGAAATTAACCAAATCTCCGACCACTCATCAGTAATCTAAAATGTCGCGTGGCAGGTTTAATGAGATCAGAGATTTCGACCTGTTTAGGAAGTCTTAATCGACGGGTTATCGATTGGAGTTAACAGACAGTAACCGTGTCTCCTCTCGAGACGGTCGAGCAATCTGAGCATTACTCACAATCGAAGGTGGTTGGGCGAGTACATATGACAATTCGGTCTCGCCTATTGTGAGGTCAATGGCGCGGCGGTTTCCTCATGAAAGCGAGGCCGGAGTTCTAGTCCCGGCAGTGGCGGGGATATGCACTACTGACGAGATTTAATGACATCGAAACGCGAGTCTAGTACTTGCTTTCGAAAGGGTCGACTTGTACATGTATGGAAATGCGGCAGCTGCTATCATTTGTGGGTGATGTTCAATCTATGTGAAAATCCAAAATCCCCTACTACTCACCAGTAGTTACTTAGTCCACTATATGTGACCTTTCATCATAATAACAATGATGATATGTCAATAAAATGAACAGTTGTTATAGTTAACCCACAGTTAATGTGCAGTCCTGTGCTTAATTATTCATTATCGCACCATGATAATTACGGTTTTTCTGCGTTTAACCAGTGTAGCAACAACATTTATCTGAATAAAATAATGAGAAGATGCAATTTATCTGAGTCTCTATTATCTCGGTCTTAAAAAATATGGCTACTTGTGAACCGTTCTGCTTGCTACATATCGAGTGAGACGGATTTTGCGTTGCCAGTACTAAAGCCTGTTCTTTTGGTGAATACTAACATACAGAACGGCCAGTTTTAAGTTGATTTCTAATGAGTGTACTGATTTCGATTACTCCGAAACCTCCAGCAAGATGAGAACGGAAGGTTCAACGCTCTTTTGCGAGTCAGTTTCTATTTCTGCGATCTAAACAATCCTTCATAAGCAAAAATTGCAGTACCATTAATAAAAATTCGCTTAGCCACGTCAAACGGTAGTTTCAATCTCTGAAAAGTTTTGATTGCCTGGTTGGTTTTGTTAGTTGATTACTTTGCGGCGTTGTCACCGTCGATCAGATAAAAAAATAGCATATTCATGCTTGTTGCAATTCAGCCGTTTTGGCATTGTGATCTTGTTTCCAACGGTGACGCTTCCTGAGAAAAAGCTTCTTAGAAGATTGCTCACTAGTAATGGTAGATTTTTGTCTACCACACTGTTTTTCCACTTCAGTTCACCCTTTTTCTGAGATCTTTTTGTAGTGCTGATCTATTCAAACTTACGGCTGATGACTAAGGCCGTGTATCAGCTTATCTCTCTTCTTTTTGAATATCACAACATACATGTTTGAAACATTCTTGAGTCGTGTGGGTAAATATGTGAGCAGTTTTCAGAAGTCTTAAAACATATGGGTATTTTTGTACGCGTACTCTGTGAATAACGATGAACACCTCACAACCGAAGCAAAGGACAAAGAACAGCCTTATCAATGCATGAAAAACACCGGAGTAGGGTGCAGTAAAACAGCTCAGCAAATAAACGGAATGCGCCTGTAAAAAAACATACGGACAGCTCTAAACAATATACTGTACTCTCGCTAAAAGCGTTTTAATAAAATTATTTTGTTTGAGTGAGTTGGAGTGTAATGTGGATGCGTTAATAGAATTTTCTTAGATGCAATAAAAAAGAAATACTAACCCGGATGAGCCTGTGACATGGATGTAGTATTTGCTTAGCAGTTGAGATGCACAAGCGGCGTAACTGAAGACACTGACGACCGACGCTTACTGATCCTATATGAAACAGTACCAGTCCACGATAAAGTGAATTGGCTATACCACGTAGTATCCAAAGTTCTGTATATTATACTTCAAGGTCTGAATACTCTGTTACCCCAAATTTCACACGTGGCGGAGAACTGAGATTGTTCCAAAAACAAAGTCTCAGTTGACGTTTCTGCGATGACCATTTTAAATACGATTTTGCTGCATCTGGTGGGAGGCTACAATTTTCCTTCGGTCCAAATAGGATCATATGATTAATCACTTGTAAAAGATGCGTCAGTCCTGTGGTAGCCAAGAGACCCCGAGATAACCGAAAACGTAGTCCGACAGCTGCGGTATAGTAGTGACACGCATCCGGTTTTCGAAGCACTCAACATATAAGTTGGGTCGACGCACCAGCCTGAGGGCACCTTGTCAGTCAGCCTTATATGTGTAACTATTCCGCGGTTATTTTTTGTATTCTTATAAGCAATTCATTTTTCATTCAAGCTATTCGAACAAAATTCAGTTCACCATCTTCGAATACAATTTTCACCTAAGCTTCAAAGCATATGAACGCTGTTCATAAGGAAGATATTGCAGAACACTCAAAACCGTTAAAATTTCATCGTCAGGTGATATGTTTACTGTTGATTGTTGCTTTCCGTAAGTCTGTCCCAAGTATTGATCTGGTAGTTAGCCCGTTAAACGTCTCTTTTGTACATTTTCATCACATAAGAAAAACAGGTTTCAAGAGAGTGAAGAAAATGTGAATCAATATTCCAGGAATTCATCGTTCAGCCCTTATACATATTGGAATATGTATACACGTCAGTATATATAAATTCCATTAGAACGCTGCATTTTCTAGTAATATTTATATCGTATTTTTCTCCAATTGACATCGAAAATTTCGTCATATAACTACCATAAGTACGGTTGTTTCAGTGGCGCCAATTTTTAAATAGTTTTCAGCGTCTCACGTCCACGACGGTTTCATGAATTATATATAATCGTATTATCCTCCTACAAATTAGTGGCTTAGACTCACGAATGCTTCAGACAATTTGTTCTTTCCATAGTTGTCGTGATTTGAATACATCGAAATATTGTCTAATATAGTAATTTATGAGTGAGTTGCACTGCTATTTCAATCATCGCGATGCTTAGTTACAATATAAAACAAACTTTCAGTAAGTTGTATGTTGATTGGCTGACAATAAAGGTCAAAGAAACAAAGAAATTAATGATTTCCATTCACCTGGTAAAAACCGGCGACGACACCAGTGAAAACCGCAACATTTTAGAAATGTACCACGTGACCAGATTACTCAACTGGTTTTCTAGAAAAAACAGACCATAAGAAATTAAAAAGACTTCAAGTTGAACATCACCCACAATTGATCGCAGCTGTCGTATGCCCATACACATCCCAGTCGATCCCCTTCGAAAAGAAGCACTAGACGCGGGTTTCGCCCTCGTTGGAGCACCTCGTCAGTAGAGCATACCTTCGCTACGACCGGGACTAGAACTTCGGCCACGCTTTCATGGGGCAACCATATTGAACACTGCGCCATTGACCTAACAATAGGCACGACCGAATTATTACATGTGAACGCTCAACCACTTTCGCTTGTGAGTAATGATCAGGTTACCCGATCGTCTCGAAATGGAGACACAGTTACTGTCTGTTATATCCAATCGATAAACCAGCGATTAGGACTTCCTAGACAGGTCGAGATCTCCGATCTCATTAAACCTGCTAGGCAATGTTTTAGATTACGGATGTGTAGTCGGGGATTTAGTTAATTTCAAACTGAACACCACCCGTAATTGGTTGCACTTGTCGCATCCCCGTAGACTTTCCAGTCAGGAATCTAAAATTGAAAAGTGTTGACGTCTTTAAAATTTTCTAACTCATGATGATTCACGAATAAAACCATACCATTATGAATTCCATTGTATATCCTAAGACTGTGTGTATTAGAAAAGTTTCATGAATAACTGTCTAACTTAGTACCTTCTTCACAGCATAAATCATAGCTTGAAAACCTCGACTGATGAGTAAACGAAGGCGAATGTTAGAAGTTTGGTTAGAGTTAACCTGGAGACTGTTTACCGTAAGGTAGTAATTTCTATATATTCTGTCGTGTTAATCTTAGTTGATGTTCAGTGGACCAACAAAAAGTTGACGAGGGCTTCTGAAAACATAATTTTAGGCAAAAAACGTACTATAGTAAAATACATTTTTGTTGTGTTCAGACTTCGTGAATACACCGCCAACTACTTGTCAGGTAACAGTAAACTCAGTGGTATGTGACTGATTTCTTCAGTTTTTCAAAACATTTAGACAATCAACTTGACGGCTAATAACATACATAGCTAAATTGCAGGTTAATGTATCTTGGATAGCAAGTACATCTGAGAAGTACTACTTTTGTCTGTTTTGAAGTCTTTTAAACGAAACAATGTTTATAAGCGTAGTTATAACTGATTCTGTTAATTATGTTATAACCCGTCTCTATAGGTTTAATTAAATATGATCCTTTTTAATTCCGTACACAAGGCAGTTGGCCAATGAGACTTGCGTTACTTCTGATAATGTATTTCAGACAGTCTAGGAGTAGTACGACAATGTATGACAGAGATTTCAAAAGCTGTTTGAAATAGTTAGTGCAATACATTCATACATCTTGACATTGGCCACCTTGTTTGAATCTACTTGGTATACAGTACTCAATAGCGTCTGTTTATGGTTGGCTACTCTCGATTATTGAAAGCAGTTGATATTCAGATAAGCGTACTTAAAAAGCTACAACTTTAAACTCTGTCTGCATAATGTTTATACTAGTCGAAGGATAATAAACTTGCTGAATGATACAGTTTTAGATATCTAGTCCCTATCTTTGATGCAAAGAATAAACTCTGAACGAAGAAAGTGGACCAGGAAGAATTGGCATTGGAAATCGTGCTTAGGCGCTGTTATTAAAAAATATAGAGTTGCTAGTGTTCATTTTTATTTGGCAATTTAAAACCAATGAGAATCATTTGTTGGACTACCCCACAAGATATTTCGTCCGACGAATGTAGTATTATCAACCATGATGTGAATTGGGAGGAAATTCCATAGTTCCCTGGTTTGACTCGATTACTCGACTGTTAGAGTATGTGTCACACAAGGGCGTCCGGCTTCCGTCACTGGTCCGAATCTAGCCGATACCAAATCTTTTCATTAATGAATCATTAGTAGATCTGTCATAATAATAGCGAGTGACACAAGTAATGCCTGACTGAGGTAGCCTCATTATGACCGCTTATTCGCTGAATCATTTGGAGATATGTAGATGCATATTGTGTGGTCAATTAATGGGATGTCAATAACAGGTAGGGTACATGTCATGTAGGGACATACAAATCCGGTCAATGGTCTGAATTCAACCGGAAAAGAGGTTTTCTTAATTCAGTTGTTTAATAATTAGTAAATCCACTTTATTATCTTATGACGTACATTAAACTCATCTGGCCATTTTCATTCATGATAAGGTTATCATCACAAAACTTTTCATTCTTGTTCTTTTGTTACATTCACAACTTTTCTGTTTCAGTATTGTATGGCCTTTGGAAATGGCAAACGTTACCAACTCACTTGGCTATCCACAAGAAATCAATGTTATCAGCAAGGTCTTCTCTGCTCTACAGACAACTCTATTCTTGTTTGGCTTAGTTGGAAACGTGTTAACTGTCGTAGTGCTGCGAACCATTCATTTACGGCAGTCAAGTACTGCAGTGTATTTGACTGCGTTGGCCATCGTGGATATTCTGTATTTAATCTCAAGCCTTCTTATCAACGTTGTCAATTCTGCTGTGCTATTTCCACGCGATTTAAGAAACTATTCAGCATGGACTTGTTATATGGTCTCCTACATAAATTATACTCTGACATATCTGAGTGTTTGGCTTATTGTGGCCGTGACTACTGATCGAGCTATCTGGGTGGCTTATCCATTTCGAGCACGACATATTTGTACTCGTCGTAATGCTGTGATCACCATCACACTTATCACTCTGGTTCTGCTCACATTGGATGCACACTTTTTCTGGACATTGGAATACAGACCAGATGATCGCAATACAAATCAGTTTCGATGTACATGGGCAGCTTTCACGGATGACGCCGTCCCATACATGGACCTACTCTTAGCCTGTGTCTTACCGTTTTTATTCATGCTTGTTGCTAATTTGGTGATTGGATGGCAATTGAGAAAAATGCGTGAATTTAATCGCCGCCGCCAGGTTACTACCAATGCACAAGTGACTATCAGTTCCCCAGAAAATCTAACTGATGTACTGGGAGTAGTAAGTAACGTCCAGTCGACAAGTATTGGCAGGAATGTCGTGTTGCACAAGACACTGTCTTGTAAAACACCAAAATTGCAACGAAAACAACATCGCCACGAATTGAAGGATTCCATTAAAGTCAAATCACATTATGAACGATCCTCTTCACTCACTACAATGCTGGTATCGATCAGCGTATTTTTTATGGTCAGCACATCTCCACTGTTGGTTTATGATGTAGTATATTTCTCCTGGGATATACGCAAGTGGTTTGATGCAGACAAAGGAGACAGCTCCAAACTAAATGTTGTATTTTTTATTATTGAGCGTACTGTTTATACCGTGTGGTATACCAATTTTGCAGTTCATTTCATACTATACTGCCTCAATGGCCCTCCGTTTCGTGCGAGAGCCATAAGTTTGTTTCGCACGTCATTCTGCTTCAGCTGTCTGCAAGCACGACGACAAACACGGTTGCCAGATGTTATGGTGAATGGTGTTAAGCAGTCTTTGCATGACAGAGAAGACGGCGAGGCCGATAAAATCTGCTCAGGTGAGGGTTTTCACTCTTATGAAGCCAATCAACAAGATTTGAAAGCTTCTGGAGCATCTTCGGCAGTTTTGGAAAAAACTACTCCTACTGTTGAGCCAATACATTAGTCGAATTCACGGCAAACTTCTGTTCGACGACGAAATAAGCCAGTTCTCGCGAATTTGGAAATTGAAATGTAAGAGAGCATGTTGGAGATACTCACCATGAATTCGGACACATGATTCACTACTGCAAAAGTCTACACATGTTACTGTGCACTCCGTGATATTTATGTAAAAATTGTGTTTGTGATATTTTACATATGTGATTGTAAATACACATACGTGGTATATATAAATTTCACGATTTTTCTAAGTAACGCTGTTGTGCAAATCAGTGCATATGAAAGCCAGTTGAAATGTGCAGATGATCATAGTTAAACAGTTCTGCGAACTAGGCCGAGCCTACTTTTTAAACCAGATTTTTACACAGAAGGCAGCATATAACCATACGACACTCTCAGTATATTTAGTTGCACATGAGCTGTAAGAAAATGTTTCTCACGAGGGCTTAGATTAGGGTCGACTTAAGTACACTTTCAGTTTCATGTACAACACTACTCACTCGAATGTACACCTGATCAGTAGGTATTGAATACACTACACCAACTGACGCAGTGAAGTATTTTTTTTAAAAATCTGATGTTCGGGATATGATTATTAATGCTTCACACTGAATAACTAGAGGGTGATTATAAAATGGTTTGTCGGTTGAGCTTAGACTGAATTTCAGTACAAGCATAAAATTAATCTCGGCATGTAAATATGAAAGAAATGTAAGACAGAGGTCGATAACACGAATACAATGTTAGCAAATTGTCCTGAGACTATGTTGGTAAAATATTTCGAATTTTGATATGTGATACTCTTCCAGGACTATTTATGTGTGCACTAACCACAATGTTTCACATGTACTACAAACAAGTAATGTACCGATGAAACCAACTAACAGGCCAAAAATGCGAGATCTTAATTACCACATGAATGCAAAGAATAAATTAGTTCACATTGGAGAAAGCAAAAGTAAACAGGATAGCCAAGTAAGTATAAGAACTAAACAACGCTCTATGTCAACAAAGAGACCTTCATGACAGATCTATCTTTATTTTTTGTTTTGCCCAGAAGATTTAGTGAGATGTACAAAGTAAGACATAACTCTTCGTGATGGTTTTGTTACGGGAGCGTCGTGGATCATTCGTAACCATAAAAAACGAAATGTGAAATTCATCTGGAGATTTCAATTGGGTTACAAAACTTTCTGTGGTTGGGAAGAACGAACGTTCGTATATCTTGTTACCAATAGGTCCAGTAACCTGTTAAAGTAAATGGAAGCAAACTGAGTGTTTTTCCTACCATTCAGTTGTATGAAGGTAGTACTGTGATCAAGCTGGCTGATCACTTAGAAATTCAGTGAGATGCAATACTTTAACGAACAAAATGAGGAATCACGCGGTTTGATACAATTAACTAACAGTGAACGCTTATCCAAAAAAGTGAATGTGAATTTTAGAAGATAATTTATTACTTTCTCGATAGATTAGACCTTGCAAACAAATGGCGATCGTTTGAAACGAAAACATTCCGAGAAGTTACGCCGCTGAATTGCGTGATTTCTAATCACATAACAAGTATGGTAACCACAATTATGATTATATGTATAGGTAGAGTCCAACCACATAAACGATGATGCAACCCATACGAATGTTGAATTTTTTGACCAGGGTTTCCTTATGCTGAATACACTTTTATAGCACAGTGTACTTGTCCATTTGGTCAATCTTGGATGACAGACAGAATGGCTTCTTGGGATGGATACACAAAGTGCTGAGTGTAGATACAGTTTCATCGTGTTTTTTTGTTCCGTCTAGACGTATTGTTATTTTTCCAAAAGCAGAATTATATCATCCTCATTGAGGTTCACATCAATTATTGCACCACAAAACGGAGTGTTGCTTTCATTGCAGTCGGTTACGGTCGTCCATGGATAGCCCGTTGGGTAGCTTAAGTTTGTTGTGGTTGTTTGACTGCTGATTGATTTATTTGAAGTATATTACTTTTTAAGTTTACTTGAAAATCGGCTGGTCAGTAAGCATAACAGATTCTAATATGATTTATCCTTCTTTATCCTAACCCATAGATGTATGCACTAATATATCAGTCTACTCAAGATACTATTCGATGTGTTCAAAGATTTATCAGAGTATTCACAGATTAGAGGAGTATTAGAAGTGCTCATGTGCATCTGAATCTGAGCCGTTATGTTCAGAAGGGAAAACATACGAGAAGGCTGCTCTAGTTTCAGTTGTTCATCAGTAGAAGAATTTAAAATAATAAATCAAAAGATAACAATCGGAACGGAAGCTCACCCATTACCTATCAAGCATACAACAATTTCATTGGTGTATACAGCAAAAAACAGCTTGCTAGCTTTAACAGTGAAATGTCAAGAGTACTTTTATTCCACCACTGTAAGTCTGTTGATCAGGTTTTCTGTATGCTCGGTTTAGTGTGTCGTCTATGTTTGAAGTGAACCATTGATAACATACTCACTACAACCTCTGTTAAGCTACTCCAAATTGGGCGCAGAAGGACGCTAAAATAATGTTTTCAATCCATGCATGTTTAGAGACCTATTCCTAGGGCGACTTTTTTCAGGCATGATGATTCTCAAAGTTGATCTTGGATCCTATATACCAAAATCAAATCTCTGAAATACCAGAGTGTACATTCAATCCGGGTGAGGTATAAAAGTAATGCCGTAACCCGTTTTATCGGTCTCTAATTTACCCTCTCAATGAGTGTAATGTCTTTCAAAAACTGAAAATGACAGTTTTGGACATTTAACTAAAGAGCAGGATACAATAGCGGATTCAACATAATAATGAGACAGTCTGAGTGCAACCGTTTAAACTGGCTATTAGACAACTAAAATACCCAGTTGACAGTATGGTCGTTGTCAGTGTGCTTGGCGCTACGCTAAGGACATTCGTCACAGTTGCGTGGAAGTTCAGCCCCCGGTGATTGTACTCATTTTTCCGTCCTGTAGAAAATAATTTCTGCAGCTCAAACTACGGAGGTATATCATTTTGATTAAAAAAATCACAGAGATCTTGCAAATTATTTAGCACACGTCTTTTGGATCTGAGGAGGGCTAAGATCAGCACCTGAGGTTTTATTTTCACAGAACTTTCATAGTTTTCGGAATACGATTTGCAATGTAAAGTTAACCATTCTGATGAACTGTGCTATGCTGGTAGTATATGTATGTAGTGACTCTGTGGGACCGATATTGGGCATACAAATACCAGCTGCCCTGATAATCTGTAACTTAGCTTTTTGAGAGAGGCAACCCATTTGTTTGATTTCAAGTTTCAAGTTGAACATCACCCACAATTGATCGCAGCTGTCGCATCCTCATAGACTTTCCAGTCGGCCGCTTTCGAACGGCAGAAGCACTAGACTCGAGTTCCGCTCTTATTAGAGCTCGTCAGTAGTGCATATGATCGCCACTGACGGGACTTGAACCACGGACACGCTGTTTATGAGGCAACCGTGTTTACTACTGCGTCATTGACCTCACGTTAGGCCCGACCGAATTATCATATATGAACGCTCAATCACTTTCGCTTGTGAGTAATGAGTAAGGAGTAATTAGTTTGACCGAAATACAAGGTTGTGAAACGTTGATGATGGTGATGAAAAGCACCAGTGCTGTAGAAAAGCTTTATATCAGCACAAAGTATCCGTCACATCTAAATAGCACTCAAATGTGTCGGCCCTCACGGCAGCTGTTGTTCAGTTACGAACTATACCGTATTCATTTTACGCTTTTCAGTTTTCTCCAGCAGATACATGCTCCAAACTGTTTCGTTACCGTTATTAAACACATTGGTCAACGCTAAAGTAAGTTCCACACCTGAGTCGCACAGTTTTTCCAATCTGGACAAGCATCTTTATGAAGTTAGCAACTGAGCTAATAATAAGTTTCTGGCGGCCATCAAGTAACGAATACTATGAGGCACTATATCAACTTATATCGATAGGCAATCTGGCTAGATCCAATCAGTTTGTTTTGTGATAGTCCGTCAAGAATGTTTCTGTCAGGTGGATATATCTACCCTAATCAGTAACTTAAATATGATCATTGTGACCAAAAGAGCATAATTAATTTACAGATAATTTACCTCGTTTTGTTGAATGGAATATAGCCCAGCTTCAAAGTTGTCCATAAACCCCTCAGGACGTGAGTCCCGTGATATTTTTACTTGAATGGGATCTCATAATTTCACTGTGAAACTGGAAAGCAGAGGATGCAGACTTTACATAAACCCCGCTTGTGTGAAAGTCAATCACAGAGTAGTTGAAATCACTGGCCAGTGGAATCCGTAGAAATCCTGCAGAGGTACGCCGGTGTATGACGTCATTATGTGAGCTGCCGTCAACCTATGAGGAAGATGTGAGTTGGCTAATCACACAAATCAGGCAAGTGGTTAGTTGCTAAAGATACCCAATACTCTGCCTGGTTTCATGGGAGTTTATACTAACCAGACAATGTACCACAGACGTTGAAGCCAGAGGCAAACATAACTGACACGCAGTCATACGTAGTATACTATTCTCCTCAACTTTAAGGTCCACTATAAACTAGGTGTTCGTCATGTTGACAATGGTCGGTTTTAGAGCACTGCATACAATTCAGAATTCTTCTATTCAACTGCTTGACGCAAGATCACAACGGAGAACCCATGCAGTAATCGTACATCTAATGGTATAGCTCTTTGTATACACCTTTTACTTCGAATTCGGTCCAACTGCAATATGTCAGTACTCGTGAGACCGCCTTACTTTAAGCGATTTCGGCATTCTTTTTCTCAGCCATGAAACTGAAATGCCAGTTGAAACCCAACCCAAAACGTCAGGGTTACTTTGGGTGCATGATGAGTTTGAAGTGTCCTATATCTCGCAACGGTCATTTTTGATTTTCCCGCATCGGTCTACCTGGAACCGAATATTTATCCAAAATTTAATGACGAATGATGGACCAAATCATTAGGGCTAGTCTTCAGGGCAAAAACGACGATCGTAAAAGTCTAGATACTAGAATGGAAGACGAACGAGCAGAGTTAAATAACCGTCCCTCCGAGGTTAGAAAGTCTAGGCATAACTGCAACAAGCCCTTATTGACTTACATCATAAAATTCATTGATGCGGTTAACCATATGGTTAAGAAAGAGAGCACTATAAACGAAAATATACAACTACACCTTCCTTCTTGATTTACCAATTAATGGCTACTCAATGAGGAGAATAGTTGGCGTTTAGACGCATGTTGCCTGGGTTTCCAGACCAGCAGTGTGGGGTTTGCAGTAGCCCCAATAATTGCTGTGTTCTACTTTCGTTACTAAATTGCAGCGGTCTTGAAAGATAGTCGTATTTCGGACAAGTATTCCAAAAGAGCTTTTGTAAAAATCTAACGGAAAGAACACAACTTTTTAAGTTTCTCAGCTAGTAGAACCTTATCTTCCGCCCCCCGTGCTGTGACTCACCACGGTTGTGTGTGGGCCATATCTAGTTTTATCGTAGTCGTTTCGGTGAATTTGCACACCCATCGATAGCCTTTGGAACGATGAATCCATTACCAGAATATGGATTATATTTTTCTACTATATCATTATCTGATAAAAAGTGCTCAGTTAACAACTTATCGCGAGTTAATTGTACCGCTTGACATATGCTGACTGGAGTCCATCGGACAGTTTTCATAGCAACAGTCAGCAAACTCCCAACTACAAATTTATCGTTTTTCGCTTCTAGAGCTGGGTATGTGATCTAAGTTTACTGGTTTCTCATGACTGACAAGTGGTAACGATTACGAAACCGGTCGTGGACTTTGGGATAATTTTGGTCATGAAAGCACATTCGTGAGACTCTCTATAGGAATGGTAGTTAACTTATTTTACTGTCTAGGGTGTATAAGTCGGTATTTACGTGTTTTGCTTTAGACGATTGGCAATACACAGGTTTTACCCTACCAGCTTGTCAAGTGATAAACCCAACGGGTAGGTTAGTCAGTTTCTCATGTTTTTCATTAGACTATAGAATTAAAGCGTTTCTGGCAGTTGAACTCATATCTGGAATGGGAGGCTTTTAGGTGGATACTGACAAACATGTTGTCTTTTTCAGTATGGAGTATATCAACAATTTCGTTTTTCGCTAGCCTATCAGTGAACAGGCACGGAGGACAAACGAAATATAAAATATCGGCGAGTTATCTTCTAACTTTTCGTGAACGTTAATGAGTACTTCACCACATATCAAATGAGCTGATGATTTACAGAGTAGGCGGTCGACAGTTGTGCTATTGTACCCGATCTGCACGGCGCATGTGGGACAGAGTTTTTGTGCATTCACTTCCAGCGGATTCGTACATCTATATCCAGCTATCGGCACCCGATAAACCAGTTCAAAAAATGTACTGACTAATGGTTGGCAGATCAGTGAAATCGACGAGCAGAAATATAAAGCACACAAATTTCACATTCCATTGTTAGGCGACGCATTTCCTTACGAGATAGCCAGGACGCGTTATGCCACATCGACCGGCCGCCCCTGCTCGGATGGTATGGTCGTGGGTGGTGGCATGGTCCCACTCAGCCAATTAGATTGCAGGTGTGTGGTCGAACGCCTGTGCGCTATCTGGACAGTGTTTTTTCCCGCGTTGCCTTCTGATGCCCCCTGTAACGTGACTTGCGCTGACACCCTGACTGCCATATATGACTGTTTAGTTTGATTCGCTCTATGTATGTCGGTCATTTGTGGTAATCGTTTTGTCCTATCAGTGTAGAGCTTCTGTGACCTAGTTTTGTCTCGTCTCGCTCGTCCAATAAACGGTGAAGTCGCGTCTCTTCTGATTTTCTCGATTTCGGTCAAGCGATTGAGTGCGTAACCAAGGTGACGATCCAATAACTGGCGACTTCGGGTATCACACACGTAAGCTACGCGGAAAATGATAGTCTAAGTGGAGGAAATGAAGCTGATCCTGAAGCAGTAACAGGCACAATTCGATGCAGTTCAACTGAAATTGATCGAAACCTTAACGCGCAACTTTTCTTTGATGTCAGCAAATTCAAACGTCAAACCCGTTCAACGGTGGACGCAATCACATACAGCATCAATGAATTTGTTTATGATGCCGATGCCGGAGTGACATTCGAATCCTGATTCAGCCGATACGAAGATGTCTTCCTAGTGGAGTTGGCTGACATGGATGATACAGGAAAGGTCCGATTGCTTCTTCGCGAACTCAGTACGACCGAACATTCGAGGTTTACTGATTTCATTCTGCCAATGAAACGTCGTGATCTTACTTTGGAAGAAACACTGAAGATACTGACGAACATTTTCGGAGAGCTGTCATCCTTTTTCAACATCTGGTATCAATGCCTCAAGTTAATGAAAAATGAACATGAAGATTTTGTCACTTACGCGTGTACAGTCAACGGAGAATGTGAAAAGTTCATGTTGAAGACAATGACAGAGGATCAATTCAAGTGTCTGATTTTCGTCTGCGGTCTACAATCCACCCAAGATGCTGGAATTCGTACCAGAATTTTGAACAAGATTGAACAGGACCCTGACATGACTTTGGCATCGGTGACTGCGGAGTGCCAACGGTTGATCAATTTGAAACATGACACGGCCGTGATTGAACAATCAATGTTACCTGGAGTCCATACCGTTTCGCAGCGGCCACGTAAACGAAGAACCGAGAATCTCGGTGAAAAACCCTTATCGAAGCCACCAACTGTATGTTGGCAATGCGGTGATTGGTATTTTGTACCGTTGTGTTCATTTAAGTACCACAAATGCCAAAAGTGCAGAAGATTCGAACCTAAGGAGACCTGCTGCCGTTCAACTCTGTCACCCAGAATTCCGCCGTCGTTTTCAAGGAACCACCAGAAGAAACCGAAGAAACGAAGTGCCTCGCTGCACGCCGAAAATACGTGTCAGCAGTTCGGAACGCCTACAGCTAGACACCCTTTCTGACATCGCGTTGATTTCGTGACAAACGTGGAAGAGTATTGGCTATCCGGCGTACAAGAAAACAGAACATTCAGCCCAGAACGCATCTGGAGAAAAACTGACATTGGTTGGTGAGTTAGATTTTGATATTAAATGCAGTGGTGTCCATACAAGTGGCACAGTCTATCTTACCGAGCATTCCAGATTGACTCTTTTGGATTTAGATTGGATTGAACGTCTGAAACAGCTGGATATGCCACTTAGCCAGTTGTGTAGACATGTGAAGGTGCAATATCCACTAGCAGACCAGAAACCGGATCACGTTCGTCAGAACCTGACAGAGAAGTTGGTAAATAAATTCGCCGATGTGTTCCAGGAAAACCTTGGTTGGTGTAACAAAGCAAAAGCAGTATTGAACCTTCGTGCAAATGCCAAACCTGTTTTCCGGCCAAAGCGACCGGTGCAATATGCTGCTCTACAAATTGTGGACGAAGAGTTGGACATACTTCAAAAATCCTGGGTTATCCAGCCAGTCAATTACTCTACTTGGGCATCCCCTATTGTAATTGTTGAGAAGGCTAACGGCTTCATCCGACTGTGCGCAGATTTTTCTATTTGCTCAGATGCCGCGCTGGAGGACTGTCAGTATCGTTTTCCAGTTCCTGAAGATTTGTTCGCAAAGCTCAACAGTAGCATGTGGTTAGCCAAACTCGATCTGGCCGAAGCCTGTCTGCAAGTTGAAGTTGACGAGCATTCTAGAGAACTACTGACCATCAACACCTATCGCGGATTATTCTGATATCGCCGTCTACCTTATGGGGGTGAAATCAGCGCCTGCAATCTTCCAGCAGATCATGGACACGATGCTGACTGACGTCCCTGGAGTGGCGGCATACCTCGACGACATCATTGTGATGGGCACTGGTCCTGATGATTTGTACGAAAAACTTGATCGTGTTCTCAGCCGAATTCAAGAGTTTGGATTTCATCTTCGTGCTGAAAAATGCAACATGTTTATGCACTCGCTCAAGCATTTGGGATTTACAATCGACCAGCATGACCGCCGCCCTGATCCAGCCAATATGGACGCAATCAGTCGAATGCCTCATCCAATTGACGTCTCAACTTTGCGGTCATTCCTAGGAATGGTGAGTCACTACAATACCTTCCTACCTGCGATGCACCATATCCGAGGGCCGTTAAACCAACTTTTGAGAAAGGATGCAGTGTGGAACTGGTCTGCTGAATGCTAAAATGACTTTGATCGTGTCAAGGCTATGCTTGCTTCGGATCTGCTTCTTACTCACTTTGCCCCTATACTGCTACCTTGGCAATGCTGTTGGGTTTGTGTACTGTTTTGATCTGGCGGGCTATGCTGACTAGGACTTCGGTCCTTTCAGGTGCAACCTTGTCAGACAGGCCAAAGGGGAGCAGTCAGACGAAAAACAGTTACACTCATAGAATTGTATGTCGCACTAATGACCGCGTAGGAGGGCTTAGGTAGTTAGGCACGATCCTATGGGCATACAGCAGAACTATTTTCATAGTTGCGGCACTGCTGTCTTCCGTATCAGGAAGAAGGGGGTTAGAAAAAGCACCCCCAAACAAAGAGCACTCCGATCGCCCAACGGTTGACCGTGACC
>JTDE01002417.1:80053-100328 GCA_014338405.1 Paragonimus skrjabini miyazakii
TGTTTGACCATCGTTGTCTCCGCGAATTGGCCCATATTAAGTGGACTGATCGCGTGAGCAATCTGTCAGTTCGCCGGCGCGTATTCTTGAACACTCGGGATGCGCGATCAATTGGTCAATTAATCACGGTACACAGCTTGCGATGGTTGGGTCACGTACTCCGTATGTCCTCCAATCTTTTACCATACCGGGCATTATACGCCGAGGCCACCGACAGTTAGGTAAAACCATGTGGTGGTCAAGCAACAACGTGGTCACAAAATATGAAGACCTTGACTGCTCCATTGAGCAAAGTGGGTAGGTGTCGCCTGCCTGGCTGGGGTCCTCGTGATCACTCAAACCGCTGGTTAGAGACGCTATCCGAGATGGCAATGTGTCGCAGTCAATGGCGGACCTGTATCCATGCTATTTCTAGTTGGTCCGCTTGGCCTTGTTTTAATAATTTTCAATCTTATCAGTAGTGTTTTCTTCCAGGATATTCCACCTCACTGTTGAGGCGAGCGACGGTCCGAGCCACAATACCTTCTGGTCAGGTTCATGGCTGTTATGATGATGACGATGACAATGCCCCTACCTCGGAGAATGTGGTAGCATCAGATGCCTCAAACTACGGTATTGGCGCAGTCATATGCCATCGATTCTCGGATGGTTCTGAAAAGGGGCTACCCACGCATCCAGAACGCTTACGGGAGCAGAGAAGAACTACGGACAAATCGAAAAGGAAGCACTGGCTTTGTATTCGTAGTAAAGACATTTCATAAAATGCTATGTGGACGTCACTTCACTCTGCTGACCGACCACAAACTGCTGCTTGCAATTTTCGGATCAAAGAAAGGCGTCCCAATGTATACGGCAGACCGACTCCAGCGTTAATCAACTATGCTCCTTGGCTACAATTTTACCATCAATTGCCAATCAACAACCAGCATCGGGCAAGCGGACGCCTTATCACGACTGATTGTTTCACGTACCACGGAAAACAAGGACATTGTGGTTGCGGCTATTTCGGTGGATCACAATATGGTTTACGTGGCAGCGGAACCAATAAGAAGCCTACCCGTAGCTGCGTCAATGATCCAGCAGTCGGCAAGACGAGACCCAGTTCTGCAGAACCTTCGGCGCTATCTTCGCAACGAATAGCCTTAGAATCGCACTGATGGTGAGATGGCGCAGTACTTCCAGCGAAGAGACTGTCTTTCTACTGTCAATCCCTGCATCTTATTTGGTTAACGTATGTTTGTCTCATCTAGTCTCAGAACACGGGTTCTGAAGCAGTTTCATCGTGGCCATCCCGGAATCATTCGAATGAAAGCATTGGCACGTAGTTATGTGTACTGGCCTCACATGGATTCTAACATAGAGAAACTTTGCAAAAGCTGCTCTGCTAGTGCACTGGCTGCCAAATCCCCAGTGAAAGTTGAGTTGCAATCGTAGCCAATGCCAGAGAAGCCGTGGATTCGCGTGCATATCGACTTCGCCGGACCAATTAACGGTCAAAACTTCTTGGTGCTTGTCGACGCATACAGCAAATGGTCAGAAGTTTGCCAGACAGAAACAACGTGTGCAACCGCAACGGTGCGAAAACTGGGCCAAATATTCAGTCGTTTTGAAGTGCCGGAGATAATCGTGTCGGACAACGGAAGTCAGTTTACTTCCGGCACATTTGTGGACTTCTGCAAGCTGAATGGCATCAATCACATACGATCACCGCCTTACCATCCGCCATTAAATGGCCAGGCTGAACGTTTTGTGGACACGTTCAAAAGAGCCCTTCAAAAAGCCAAAGGGGAGGGACATACGGCCGACATCCTCGAAGCGTTCTTCCTCAATTACCGAACGACTTCGAATCCACAGGTGCCGGAATGGAAATCTCCAGCTGAAGCTCTGATAGGACGCAGACTGCGAACATCGAATGAACTGCTATATCCTACCAGGCTACCGGCGGCAAACAGGTATCTTTCTATGGAACAACGGTTTAAAAGAAGACATGGAGCTCACTTCCGTTCCTTCGAATTTGGTCAACCGGTACTAGCCAGAGACCACCGGGGGAAAAAGGTTGCATGGACACCCGGGAGAATTCGAAAACGTCAAGGCACAGTACTCTATGAAGTTCAAGTTGACCCGCACAATTGGACACGATATGCCAACCAGATCAGACCATTTGTAGAACAAACAGCCCATTCAGAGAGTCGAGGTCTGCCACTGGAAGAGCTACTGGACAATGCCAAAGGTCAAGAGACACGCCAGAGACGCAGAACGTTGAGGTTCAAGAAAAGTCACCAAACACTACCAACACCTCGACGATCAAGCCGCACAGGGACCGCTGTGACACCACTCCAAGTGAACCCTCAATCACATACGTACGACCAAAGCGCACAAAGGGTGTCAAAGGCGTATCTGCTAACGAGACAGCCAGGACGCGTCATGCCACATCGATCAGCCGGCCCAGCTCGGATGGTATGCTCGTGGGTGGTGGCATGGTCCCACTCAGCCAATCAGATTGCAGGTATGCGGTCGAACGCCTGTGCGCTATCTGGACAGTGCTTTTTCTAGCGTTGCCTTCTGATGCCCCCTGTAACGTGACTTGCGCTGACACCCTGACTGCCATATATGACTGTTTAATTTGATTCGCTCTATGTCTTTCGGTCATTTATGGTAATCGTTTTGTCCCATAAATGTAAGGCCCCCGTGGCCTAGTCTCGTCTCGCTCGTCCAATAAACGGTGAAGCCGCGTCTCTTCTGATTTTCTCGGTTTCGGTCAAGCGACTGAGTGCGTAACCAAGGTGACGATCCAGTAACGAGCAAACAAGCAGGAACGACATTAATGGGATACTCGCTGATTCAGAGAGCATAACTGGTCAGAATGACTGACCGCGTCAATAAGTTAACCCAGTTTAGCTTAGGAACTGAGAGACAGTGTTAATGGAAGTTTTGGCAAAATATTGTGATCTTTATGACGCGGATGCCGTAGAAAGAAATTTCGACGAGCGAGCTAGCAAGTTAGCAGCATAAAAAGGTGACTTGATCAAAAGTGGTGGGCACTGAGAAGCAGAATTATCACTTGCCGCTGGTTAATCCGAAGGACGACCCGAAGGTCTCGGACGAAACAGCACACTAGTGAATGATAGTGGATGGTGGACAACTAACTCCACAGTAAATGACACACCAGGTCAGACTTCATGCGTCAGCCAGGTAGATTTGACTAAGCAGACGGGAGTTGCCGTAAAATATACGGTAACTTCCAGGTGGAAAGCAGACGGACGTGTTAAGCTTTGAGTAAGATTCTAACAAGGATCAGACGCATCGGTCGTTTTCTGGATCCGGGCTCAAGGTAGATTGGTTTATGCAGAAAGTTTGGATGAAAAGCGGCCGAGCCGACTAAAATTCAAGGAGAGATCTAAGCGATTCTAGTGATTTCCTATATCTCACTTTGTCACGTTATTTTCAGATAAAATTCTAATCTGAGTTCCCTCTATCCAGTTCATTAAGACGGTAAGAAGACATACACTGCGAAATGCAAGCATTTCTTTTATTCTCATCAGTCGATTATATAAAACATTCAGTTATATAGATTAAGGGCATGGCGACAAAACAGTGAAATGAACGAAACATCACATGGGAGCAATCAGGGTTCACTGCCACGGTAACGAAATTGATTGCGTCAGCACATTTTGCCAACAAAGGACCGCTGCGTGACGCTTGATCAGCAATGCCTCTGAAAACGCCGACAGACTGGGGTTGCGGTTAAGCAATAGGACCATGAACGAAGTGACGGAGTCAACCACATGACCTGTTGCGATTAAGTGTTTCGCGATCGAAAACGCCGGAGTTCTGTTCGAGTGTTGGCATACTGACCCGCGTTGAGTCATTATTTGCACTAGCCACTTGGAGATGTCCGTTCATTTCATTGTTTTGTCGCCATGCTCTTAACCTATATAACTGAATGTTTCATGTAATCGACTGAAGAGAATAAACGATATACTTGCATCTCGCAATGCATGTCTTCTTGTCGTCTTAATAAACAATTCTAATTTTCGTTCAGCTCCTACGCTTGTAAGTGACAGTGTGTAAACATTAATCACGTTCCCGATAAGTTACCCTAGGCTGAGCGTGAGAGCGTAAAACCGAGACAAGTGAAGAGTTTCACTCTTGTTAATCAGATCACTTATCTTAATAAATTGATACAACTCAAAAGCTTGAATTGAAAGAAGTTAAACAATCCGAGTTTATTAGAGCTCCGATCCTATATGGTGAAGATAAGTGCAAATGTGTCGTGGCACGGTCACTTGAGGAACATCTACCTTCGTTTTGTGCAAGTAACCAGATATTTCCATGTACTCTGCATTTTTACCGAGTTCCTGATGAACTGACAAATTACTTTCGCTGTTGTTTTGTTATATCTATGACCTATTTCTATTGAGTGTGAAAAAGGTTTATCTTTTGTTGATTTGTTCATACTACCGCCAGGTATCTTCAGCATCCTCTTGGTTCACATGAGCGTCTCATCGTTTAGCGAACAGCTCGTTTGTTATCAACTCTTTTTCCTATTGGTATGACGGCGACGTCGTCTCTAGTTTGCTCTTCATTTTGTCAATTCTTTCTGTTGTTGGTTTGTTTATTCGGTTACCATTTAAGGACGCTGGTTGCGTTGCTCAAAGTTCTCTTGACCGCAAACAATATTTTGCTTGCTGATTCTATAGTTGAGACTTCAAGAGGGAACGTGAGTGATGTTCTTTTCATTTATTTCAAGAAATACCGCTTTTGCCGATTTTAAGCTAAAACATGTTTTAGTAGGTTTCGAAGGTTCATCACAAATAACCGTTTTACACAAATGCAGCCTCTAACGGATATGTGGAGCAAACGTTACCGGTGTGAAGCAAAAAATAGATAGGAAAACATGCAGTCCACACAGCTTACAAGGAAGATGTGTGCATAAAATTATAGCACATGGGAGACTACTTGTCACTTGTGGTGGACCATCAACTTCGTTATTTTCTAAACTGTACATACCCAGAAGCTAAAATTGTGTGTTTTGTAATCAACTGGGGCAGCTAGTTATGAGAAAAGCTGTATGTGCTGGACCTAAACTGTTTTGTCTTGTATGTCGTTTATCGGTTTGCTTGTGGCTGTCATGACAGGTACATCGATAGAAAGCATAGGTGCATACGTCAGAAAATGACGGAACACTTCTCCAAATGGTTGATTTCATTTACTACACAAACAGTAAAATGGGCAACCAAGATCAAAGCCCGGCAGCATCAGTTGCAAAGTACATCCCGAAGATAGAGCGCATAGTCGACCGGATAAGGTTCTTCAGTGCGTTCCTACGATATAAAACCCAAAACTCTCAACAACTAGTGAAGCAGTACTGATCAGACAACGAAAGCCAGTGTGGTTTGTCAAAAATTTGATGGTTCATGCCGTCTACCTCCTACAGTGGCTAACTCGACCGTAACTTCATTCTGTTCAACGACAATGGCCACCCGCTTATATCATTCATTCCGTTTGATTTTATTACACGGCTGACGAGATAAGTTGGTCTTTCAACATCTAGCAACGTTAACCTTCTTATTGTTTTGATGTACTTTGTTCCATTTGGTATTTTGAGCTAGTTGTTTTGCCGGGACGAACCCATGAACTGTACGATTGTAGTATTCAACCACAATTTGAGAATTTACAATAGGCAACGGATTCACGTTAATTATTAATATACCAGTCATAGTAATTTGATGAAAAATAAACCTGAGACCAATAACTTTTTAACGTTTTGGTCCATGTTTTGGCAAAAGAAGAACCAACTGGTTTTTGCACCGTAGGTAATAGGTTGTCAGGATAAATGCTGAGAATACGGTGGTTTTTCCAGCTCATTGGAGTTCAACAACTTCCCAAGTATCAATCTTTGATGCAAAAGTAAGCCAGTAATTTATATCACCGTTATTCTTTCTGAAAATACAACGTTAATTGAAGGTAATCTCAGGGTTTGCTATCATCCGTAGCTTACGACAAAACAATCGTGTACGATCTAAAACTTCCCTCTAAAAGATGATTGAAAGTACCTCATGCGTAGCCATGAAAAACGTGATGTGGAGAACACGCTCGTCCCACAATGCCCATTATCTAGCAAAAGGTATGAAGTCTGCGTGAAACAATAATATCAAAGCAAAACAATTTGAATGAAGTCGACCATCTCAGGGATAGAAATAGAGAAAAAGATTAATCACAGAAGAGTCTAAAAAGCGATGTTCACTTCTGTAATTTCATTCATGCACTGAACGATAGACTGTGTGTAGTCGGGTAAATTATGTTCTCCACTTCGTTGCAGGTAACTTGCCCGACTTTTTTTCATTTTGGCGGTTCTCATAGTAGATGAACCTGTGATGAAACTGTCGATCATGGCTCTTCACAAACCCCTACACTATACTAAACCACATTTACACGTCACTTTCAAGATCCTGTAATGTAACGTGTGACTAATCTGATCAACTTAACATAATTTCCTGACTCTCTTGGTGTAACCACTGAAGTCAGTGAGTTATCGCATTTTTCTATAGACAACTAAGTGCTAAAGACAGCTTATATCCATGATGTGCAAATTAAACCTCTGATGACCTTATACTATATTATGATTGACCAAACTAACTCACGGGTTACCTATGTTTCATTGATCAGTTAAATACAATACTCTGCAGTACACATCGATAATAAAATAATTATGAACTCTTTTAGTTCCCAACAGTGTATTCACTCAAAACAATGTTTCTAAATTCTCCAATAAATCCATAATAGTTCCTTGGTGGCTTATCAGACGTCTCAGTTGCATACATGGATATTCCCACACCAAGTAAATGACATGTGACTCTTCAAGCAATTTAACAAGTTTTATCACCTAACCATAAATAATCTGGATACGTGATGTTTTCCATTTAATATATTATTACAGTTCATTTAAACAACCTTTTTGTCGCGTTGCATGTTGGTTTCCGTGAATTGCGCTCCCCCTTACAGCAGTTAGACCGTTATGTTTCACGTAACAGCCTCTTTTTTTGTCAACTGTGCCTGGGAATCTAGAAAAGTTAAAATTGATAGTAAACCACCAGTAATTTTGGAAAATCCCTGTATTTTCTAGTTTACAGTTGCTTGTGGGGGGCTCAAGTTTGACAAATCATATGACAAAGTAACCACTTTTCAGTCCTACTGACCCTGCAGGTACAACCGGAGTTTTTAGACCATACGTTTTTAAACAGATGCGATCATCACAAAGTGTTTTATCATTTCATATCATTCCTTATCCTTGGCTCGGGAAGATGACCAAAGGTGTATTAAATTTCGCTCCATCAACTGTACATTGGATACAAGAGGTCCCATGCTCAGAACTGACTAATGAATGGTGTCACCCAAACGTAATAACAACGAGCCTTACAAAAACATATAGATCATAATTTAAATAAATGTATACTATCCACTTAGGTTGCCAAAACTTTGCGCACAAATATCGTCAACCGCGATAACAGATACCTAGTTGGAATTTGAGAAGTTTTCGTCAGTCTTTCCTACAGCGAACAAACAAACTATTAATTAGGTATCTCGAAAGCTGACACCTGCCTTTGATCGCACATACCCCTATGGATGAACTGTTGCCAAGTTTCACCTGCAGCAACATCCACTACTGCTGTGATCAGTATCCCTGAGAGACTTTCAACTTTTTTCCTCAGTTTAGCTAGAAACTGTGACAACGTAAACGTTCACAGAACAGTCCCTTGTTTGGGACAGAGAAAAATAGAGTGCATCACAACCTGATAGGACAGGCAGAATTTCAGGTTCTGAATCGAAGATGCGCACCACAGTTCGTGAAACAACTTACCCCAATGGCAACGTGGTTGTGCTCATTATTTTGTTGTTGTAGTCATTATGTTAAAGTCTGATGTTGTTTAGAACGTCGCATAGGGGCCCGCTGCTGAAAAAAGATAATGGCACAAGTAAATGCGTCGCCATGGCACTGGAACTGTTCGTTCCGTAATATGGAAATTCATAATACATTTTTTAATTGTGTTTTACGGAAGTGTGGTGGGCCTAAGCGACAGAACGTTTTAAGTGAACTATTGGTAACAACAAACGTATCGGTTGTAGGTTACAATGTTCGTCTTCTTGTCATCACGCCATATAATGAGTAATTTTAACAAGACTCATTAAAGGAATACAAAGCAGTACGTGTTGGCTTAACGACCCATTTCGTTACGTGAATTTCGTATAAATATTGAACACTCTCCCGAGCTTGTGATAGAAATAAACCTGATTTGTGGTAGCTCATTTTCATTACTTCAAAAATTTATTTCCTGTAAATAATTTGAATAAAACAGTTATAAAACGAACACTGCATTTCATACTGCCCAGTCATTATCAAATAACACGAAAACCGACAAACCGGTCCAAACGTGTTATATGTACAAAAGTTGTTTATGAACCATGAACCTAACCTGAATTGAGTGTTGTTCAGATCTCAAGAACAGATGGTTTTAATGAATGTCTTCGTTCGTACTAGGCATTCAACTGAAAGCGTTCTTGTTTATTGGGTATTAGCTAATCAGTACAAAATACCAGCATCTCATTGTTCGTCTTCTAATTAATTTATTTTCATTAAACTGAACTTAACGACCATTTCTTGTAGATCGTAGGACTTCTTGACACCAGAATGGTGAAAGTCACATACTTTCAGAAAAAACGAACATTGTAACTTGTTGCGTTTATGGAGTATCGGACACACCAGGTGTGTTGGAACGGTAACCAGTCATTAAAACGGAACAACCAAGTATGCTTCATTGAATTCATATTGAGGTTTGAGGCTGCACGACACGTCTTAAATATATCGCAGTTTTTCAGGTTTTCATGATTTTTTCGTAGAATTATTGACAACTTCCTAACTTTGTTGGACAGCGGTAAGACAGTATCAAAGCATTCATTATCCGCTCCAAGAATAACCGAGAACAGCATTTCGACTATGATCTGGAGGCCATTTGTCCATGTGTACTGCAAACGTTTTACAGAGTTAGTGTGAAGTATTTGAAGGGTGATGAGTTTCAATCGTCTTTGGCAACATTGTAGTTCATGGATGCCACAATACACACGTTACGTTGCTGAAAACGTCACTCTCTTTGAGATCAGAAACTTCGATGCACTCATTTTTGTGACAAGATGTCTCAAGTGATCAACCTCTGGATTGGTTGCAATCTGCCTCGTATGAGGCTTGCCAAGCATGAGATGCATCATCGTACAACATATTTCACCACCCCCGTCCGCACCCCAGTCCCGCCTCAGCATTCCACAGCAGTTCTGTATACTGAGTTTCAGTCGTACCGGCATGCTTTTGATCAGAAAGTGAATGCCCCTTACGAACGAGTCTGTAAAACAACTGATTGTAAAATATTGCGCAGAGAAAACCACACGTTTGACCCTGTACGTCGATGAGGTTCAACAGTCTGAGAAAAGCACTGTGGTTGTAATATCTCACGAGTAAACACAATTGTGGTGCCGGCATCGGAAACATTGTGCCAAAGTTTACTGTGTTCACCGTGCTGCCTAACATGAGCAATGACTGTATAGAGTTATATACTGGAAATCTTTGCATTACGGTGGTGAACAGGTGTCACTAGCGCAGTGGTTGACATATGTTTCTATCTAGTTGAGTTTTATCAGTACCACACACGTGGTAGAATAGGAACCGGTGGACAAGCGTTTGGACTCAAATCTACCGCCTATTCACGAGTTGTAGGTTCGATTCTACAAACTGCTTGGTGCTAATAAGATCCAACTTGGTTCAAACAGCTGTCAAACACTTTCTTGATAGTCAGTGAGAACAGCTGTTTGCAACACCCTTCTCAGGCTTCGGTAGTTGCTTGCTCATTTGTAGGGCCAACCACAAAACGGTTGATCGATTTCGGCCTTTGGGCAAAAAGACATCTCTAGGGAAAACGGTAAAAGTGTGAACCTGTTACTGTGATATCAATGGGAGTGAAATCGAAATTCAAGATAAACTAAAATAAATAAACAATGACATCCATAAGATCAGCAAGCAAGAGTATGGGAGTCACGTTCAAGTGTGCTAAGTAGTACGGGGATGCATGAAAATGTGCGCAACAGATACTGCTATAACGGGATCAGCGCAACGGACAGCGTTTGCAGTGTTCATGACTAGTTACTGAATAGACTAGGTAAATGCGAGTGTACCTCACTAGGCTATCGATGGTAACAAAATGAACGAATGAGACAAAATAGTTACAAGGTCCCAGCAAGTTACGGTAATCAGAAAGACTTGACTCACAGTAAAGTGTTCATGATTGTTGGAGATGACCACCACAATATTCCAAATTACCAGTATCCTGAAGTGGGAAATATTACTGAGTTGCAGTGGACTGCTGAAGCGCGATCCAGGATGTAACGATATTCGTATTACAACAGAGCTAGAAAATTGGATGATAGATCCGTGTAGTATCGACAAACGACTGCGCAACGGAGAGACGAGCAGACTGACGGGCACAAAATTTGTACTGTATTACAAGATCACTTTTTTATCAATTTCAACAAAATGCAAAAATGATACAAAAGGCTGTTGTACAGAAATGAAGCATCGTTTACAAACAGTATAAGGAAATATCTACACGTTTCTGAAAACAGATTATGCGATAGGCGCAGCTCGTAAGCTTCTGTCATATTTCGGATATCAATGTGTCAATGGTGCCAACTGTGTGTGTCCACCCGCCATTTTCCTGAGCTTCGATGTATTTCGGATATAAGCAAGACAGGACGTTTCGTCTAAAAATAAACAGTTTACTCATCGTTATTCTGTTGTGCAGTTTGATTGTGCAAACTCAAGTGAGCACTAAATTACGTGGTCTATTCAGTGACATCATATTAAGTGATTGATGTTTTTTCAACTCTCCGAAAGCTTCTGATATGAACATGGACGTACATTAAGTATGGTACCCTCAATGTTGCTTTACTCATTCCTTAACTGTACGCAGCTGCCCTAGAGTACAGGTGATCCTTCCAAACTACCTTGTTTGATACAGATTTTCACGAACTTGTTGATAATTTATTTGGCAGGTACAAGTATGTTCATCAAAAGTCTTAATGCAACCATCAACGTGCTTCACACCAAATAAGTTTGTGAAAAGACTTCGATTGTCCCAGAGATTAAAATCCATTGTATTTTATATAATGCAGGGGGATTATTTTCCAGGTAAGGTTGGTTATGCATATTAACTACAACTATGGTCATTATAACGGACGTTTTTTGTTAGGGTGCATTGCAAACCGTAAACAGTGAAAATCATTTGGTGTTTATAATTCTTGGTGAGGAAAAGAAAAACAGTGTTCATTGTCCTCAGACACGAAAATGGTCCTTCTCTCAACTTTGCAATTATGAGATATACTTTGTTGAGTATCAAAAAGTATACTACGCCCCGACAAAAACCACTGTTAGATAACCGCATGCATCAAGCCGTAGTGAATGCAAATGGATCGAATGCCCCACTTTGTCAAATTCACTCCATGCAAAAGTGTTAAGTTGATTTAATGACGCGGATCAATATGCGAGCTCTTGCAGCTACCCTAAGTAAAGGCACCTCGTCCAGTGTCAATTCAGCTTACACCAATTTTCTAACCTCTACGCATATTACTCGATCATTTGCCGATCATTCAGTGGATTGTACCAACCATAGTAACCTTTTCGAGTTCGATTTGGGCTGGGCAAATTAGACACGGATGCCACAGCGTTACCAGGCTCACAAAGCTTGTTGAAGAACCTCTCCTGGAGATCTGTGCCTTGTTCTCAAGGGGACGAATTGATATAATGGATGACTCGTTATCCTGCGCTACCCGTTACTATGCGTCCCCCGACAAAGTTATAAGACCTTACACTCACAATTTCGTCAAATATACAATTTGAAAGATTACCAATTTTGTAGTGAATAATCAAGTTGTGCTGGTAGGTGGTTTTCTGATTTTTTCTCCGGTAAACCGTGTAGATGCAGGACACCCCTCACAGTCGACCACAACTTTATATTCAAATTGAACTTCCAGCCGGCTCATTTCGAAAATAAGCAAAGAGCATTATGTTTTTTCAGGCAGACCTTGCCAATAATATCAGTAACAGTAGTGACATCCCAACAAAAAAAAATAGATTGAAACTTCTTACCAGACAACCGATCCCACCACTGTGCTACTGACTGCACATTATGCACGACTGAAGTGTCATGTACGAATGTTCTGTCACCTGCTCTTGTTCTGTACACAGTTGAAGTTAATGGTATATAGTCGGTCTGAATTTTATGGTACATTCGTTTCGGATTATACTTCAAGTTACTTTGGTACATCGACTGGAGACACCGTACTTTTCAGGTCAAACAGGATCACTGACCGTACGAACAGGATTCCTCATAACGTTGAATTTCTAGAAGTCAAAACGTGTGAAACAATTCTTTGGGAGCTGGTCTGACGTGGGTTTTGTTCACATAAACTGAGTGCCACGTACATCTAACTGCATCATTTGTTAACATTGTTCTCTCAAGAGGATGACGGAATGACTGGACTGCCCGGTCTCGGTGAAGCTACGGAATACTGAGGAGCTCCGTCAAGGGCGAGACTCAAGTGCAGTACTTAGTTTTGATATAGACAGGTTGAAAATTTTACCTACCGGTGGGACGTGTACTGTGTTCTAGTCGTGCTAACTACTTTCCCCGAAATCTGTCGATAAGAAGAACCAGCAAGCAGTATGAAATAAGCACCACGAAAAATATATGGTTTTCCAAGTTTGTGATGATGTCATCAGGTGGATAGCTTTCACTAGGCTAGCCCAAAACATAGGACATATAATTACTGACAATCAGACGAATGTCATCGTACAGCCAAGGTTACATATGCCTGATCTCCATTAACGTGGTCACGTACGATTTGCGAATCATGTTACATTGATTCAGTGCACGTCAGATCAAGGATATTTGGATTGATCGTTGTGAAAAAGAGAACTTTTCAGGCATTGCTTTAGATAAAACAGAACAAAGAAGGTATTTCGGTAAAATCCAAAGGTTCCAGAACTAATGTCACCAATTATACAAAACGATCAGTTAACGATATGAAAATGTGTCGAGGAAAAAACGGGGTGTGATGTAAACGACGAATGGTGTGATTAGCTTCCAATGCCATTAGACGCACCTCAGATCTGAAACCGACACGAACACCAATACAAACACAAGCTCCAATAGATGAAAATTTCACCTGAATGTAAAATTCAGTGTTGATGTACAAGCAAATAAGCATAAGCATTTTGCTGAATCTGTAACGGTCATGGCTTTACTTGCTCTGAGTAGGTTTTGTTGTTTCTAAAACTTATAATTGCCATTCTCTTTTTTGCATCAAAGGTGAAAAACTATGTACTTTGACTGTCTCTTAACTTGAAACCGTTAAAAGGAGTTTCTTCATCACCTAGCAGATTTCCATAAACTTATGGAATCATTTTCCGCATTTTTAGTTAAGTAACCGGTCGTATTACAATATAAACACTAAGCTAAGTTATATTCAAAAATGCGTGTTTTTTCCCTAATCCTTCAGTTCAATAATAAATCAGGCTTCTAACGAGACTGTCACAATTTATGTGTGCAGGGTTACAGTAGCAAGTCTACAATTTTAGGACTCACAATTTTGGACTAACTGGCTTGCAGATATGGTTTCGACTACAAAAAAATGTGTATTATTGAGATGTTTGGTTTTAAATCTTCGATATGAAAATTAATTGCCGTACACTTGTTTAAGCAATTTCTTAGACACACTGCAGATTTGGTTTCAAAACAACCATCATTAGAATAAGTGTGAATAATGTAGTTACCACTGGTAATCGATCAACTGCGGTCATCGCCTCAGTGCTATGCATAAGGACCCATCTACCGTTTACTTTGGCAGCAGCTTTCTTCAATCGATGAAGTTACTGTCAATCTACTAGATTAACTGACTCTATGGAAGGTGAAACATCGGAATCATTACTCCAGTTATCTCGGTCGTAAACTGACCTATAGAATCAACAAGGTCAACTAAAGTTTCTTATGGTTCTGACAATCACTGAAATGAAAAGAAAACTTTCACAATGTAATCAATCCCAAGCTGCCTTCGATACAACTTCCCAATTCTGGTACTATAACTGCCGGAAAAGATCTGAACGGAATTATTTGCATCAAAATGCACTAAGTAATTCCACTCGTTGTAAAGTATCCGTCCAGCAGTGAAGCCTAAAGTGCTTTGCCATCCATTTGAATGAATTTAGGCGTGTTGATCTTAGAATGTACCCAATGGATCAAATTAATCTCTACTGTGGTCCATCCCGATGGCTATCATAAGGCAATTTATAAAAGAAAATACCTCGTCTGAAAGTGTCATACATGGCTTTTCCGATTGATCCACTGCTTCACGTCATTACAACATGACAAGATCATGAACGTTCTGACCATTAACCAAACACGGGGAGCTTGGTCTTTAGGTCGCGCATAAATTATTATAGACTTCCAGCTGTCAGTACGAGTTACTGGGACGCCATCTATCCAACCAGGTGACGTTACAATTCAACGATTCAGGTAAGCAATCTGAGTCTAACATTCCAACCAGCTCTGTCTCTGACGCTACAAAGTACGCCCTAAAATAAATAGTTTGAAACCACCACCACAAGTTGTCGACGACCATTTCATGTATCCTGACAGGCAGAACCCTTGCAACCTAACCGAACAACAAACTGGTTGGGACACAACGCCGACTCCACAGAACATAGCAGTACTGTCTTATATAATTCATGGGGGCGATATCATACTGTACCAACTCAAATAAAAATTTGGTTGCATTACTTCAATTCCATTGATAAAAGTCTTTTTCCTCCGTTTACTTTTCCTCACACGGTTGCCTACTAATTGCACACGGACCCACTTAGCAAGTCGAACACTTTAGGTCACCGACCGAACTTACATGACGTACTCATTTCCATCTATATATTTAATCAAGATTAATGCATGCGCTGACCAATGTATCAGAGCGTAGCTCTTGAAAATTCGAAAATCTGTCCATCTTTCAATTCAGGATTGTGTGTAAATTTCTGATTACAGTTACTAATCGGGAAGTACAGTTAGAAGGCCGACAGTCGATCTGTAGACAACACTAGTTTGCTTTGGAATAAGAGTCTACTTGAGTTCAGTTAGTCGCACCCGTTGTGAAGATGATTTTACTAAAACGCGCCGTAGTATCTTACCGGTAAATTATTAAGTTGTCAAATTCAGCAAGTTCTTCTAAGGTGGTCTACAAAGTCACTTTACAATACAAAACATACTGACACTCTGCGACTATTAAAGCTGACAATCGTGCTTATACTCTCCGTACGTTCTCAGAGGTAGCAGCTACTAGCATCTATGTTCATTCGTACGCGAATGCCAAACGAAATTTTGTCTGGAAATAACCGTGGAAAAACGGCAAGTCAAGTAACTAGGGTACGCGTTTTGATATCAACCTGTAAACATTCTTCTGTTCACGATTGGGAGACAGATCGAAACCCGCTTGTTCGGGGCGTTATTGGATATCGATAACACGATGGTGATCTAACCGTGATACTTAATGGAACGGGTAGGAGCGTTGGCATTTCTACAAATGACAGGATCTCAGGTTTATTCGCAACCAATGTTCTCGGTTAAAAGCCACATCTTAAAAGCATGTCGCAGCTGGGTGAAGATTTTGTGCTATCCCATAACGTGAATGTTCGTGCTTACAATTTGCAAATGAAACTAACGTACATTAATACAACATTGTCATTAGTCGGGGGCACTAGACTAAGCGAACGAAACTAAAATGGACGATTTCAGAAGGATGTAAGAAAAACAGTTAAATTATTACATTTCCCGTGATCATATCCAGATTATCAACTAACTCAAACACAAACCAGAATATCTATCTGTAAGTAAACCGTTGCGTTGTGAGCAAAATGTGTAACTTCTACTATGTTGTCTCATAGAGATAGGACCACGGAATCTATGCTCAAAATAGGACGTTAATACCATGCACTGTTGAGAAAAAACATTCCATACTTCGTTTTGTAATTGAAAACGGCCATTTTTTTACGTAATGCACGATTTTATGAAATATATATTGGGTTGAGATACCTTGTTCGAAGTGTTTAGACGGCACTAAAGCTGTCAAGTTGTTCTGCGACATTATAAACTAAAGACATGAAACGTTACATCCAGCAAACCGTTCGCATCGATGGTTTTGTTCAACAATTGCATTGGTGTCTGACTGGAGAAAGCAAGACCAAATGTTACCTCATTCATGTGAGTTAGCTGGAACATTATTGACTAAGTGCGTCACAGTCAATTAATTGAAAATTAGTCCAATAAACCAACGTGTGAATCTGTGAACATAGTGAGACATATGAAGTGATTGAGTGTTTACGAATCATTAATAGTGCAATAATTTAGTGAGTTTTTCAGGACGGATAACCACCCTTACCAGCAAGCAATCTTCGAAAAACAAGCAGGTATGCAAACTTACATACATATCTGGTTGTCTGCTGAAGTGCTGTAGGGATGTGTCCTGAGTAACCCCTCTGACTACAGCGACTGCCAACAGGGTCAGGTATGTGTGGACGTTCTTAGATTAAGTGCAAGTTTTCTCATTCATCACTATATATCAGTAATAAGTGAATAACTATTCTTTATAGACATAGTTTCATCGTGACACCGGTGAATCTTCCAGTCATTTATCCTCCGACGTTGTCAGTTTTCTAAGAAAAATTATCTGATATGTTTACTTTGGCATGAGGAAGCTCAGTGAAGTTGTGTAAAAGAATTTCAATGGTCTAACACTGGGCGATTGCCATGGTGTAATTTATTTATTTTGAAAATACATTTCAGGTAGATTTCTTTGGAACTTTCTAAAAGATCACTGCTGCATGAATGAACCGATATTGTTCAGTCATGCAACCATGTAATAAATTTTCCACGACGCATGCATGCTTCAGCTCGTGATAAACTGTCGGTGCTATCAATCAAATTTATAGTTTTCAAAACCTGTTTGTTTTACACCGAGAAATACTCAATGAATTTATTAAAACAACAAGCTGGCAAACAGAGTTAATTTTCTTTGTACACTAGCTCAGCTAATTGAAAAACAAAGCATGAAAAAGTAAAGAAAAAGTGAATGACAAATCGGATGTTAATGAAGAAGTTGACCGTTTTAACTTTAGTCCAGTTATCTGACCAAAATACGTTCCGTAATCTTTCTTCAGCAGTGTTGGTATTCCGTGGAAAGTTTGTTACTACATTACCAATGTATCCTGTTTACAGTTTATTAAGCACAGTTAACTTGGTGTCACTCAACTGTTTTACACATTTTTAGTTTGCATATTAATGTACAGGCTAATGTACCAACCGATGACGCTTCCATGGTTTAGCAGACCGCTATTAACACTCATCAATTTGGTTTATATATCAAGGACGACCGGACGGATTGGCAAGTGAATAGTCTACCAAGTTCTAAATTTCATGCCTCTTTGATGCGCAAGGAATATTCAGGGCATTCAAGAAATACGTGTCTCTAAAATGTTATATCGCTAAACTGTTGAGATCGAAGTTGCCTCCACCTTCTCAGGCATCGCCGTTTCTTTAAATGTGCAGAATACAGTTCAAACGGTTTGAATGTTGAGTATTTCAAAGTACCCGTAACGCTGTCCTCATGTGAATCCGTTAATTAATAATTTGATAACTATTGTTACCGAGACGATGCAACAGTTGTCAGTTGTTCAACGTTTTAGTTACCCCAGTTAAAGAAGACATACTGCACAAATTGACACTTTCATGGACTAAAGTTTCAGTCAAAATCCAAGAATTTCAACCTCTGGTCAGCCTTCAGGTCACGCAATATAAGCAATATATGCGTAAACGACAGACGCTTGATCCGACCGCGTCACTATATCAGTCAGAATGCATAAATAGCTGTCAAACCTCGAATAGTAATCGATCTGCCTTAATTGAAGCGAACTCCATTCAACCATGTTTTACGTTGTTAGCTTCCATTAACAAGACTGCAGTTGGAAACCCTATAACCGTAATTTTATTTGTGTATTATTCACAACTGATTGCAGCTCACACTCTGACATAAACCGTCAAGCCGGCCCCTCCATAAGACTAGTACTGGGCTCGAGTTTCGCCTTACCAGATCGTGTCGCCGGTGCATAAATTTAGCAGCATCGGCAGTAGAATTTTTCAAGAAGAGGTTCATTCGCCGCAGATCAGGTACGATCATATTACATTTTCTGAACGCCCAGCCTCATTTGCTTGCGAGTAAGGTGCATAATTACACGGGCAACGGTCACATTTGATACGAACTTTCGAATTCCTCATAAATATTTCACGTGACCTCTACTAGAAAGAATCATTTTTGTTAGAGCTCATCTATAATGTATATAATTACATTGGCCAAAGTTGGTCGCCTGCCATGCTTCATTAACCAGCAGCAATGAAAACTGTTCGATTAACTTCACTCTGGGCAAAACTGAAAAGACCTGGTCAACCGATCAGTCACATTCACCTAGAAATAATACTCAGACTGCTAATTGATACACGTGATAAGTAAAAAATGGAATCGTTTGTCCCAAAAGATCCACAATTATAAGTAATTAAAATTGAACATCAATCTGCAAAGGATAACGCAGAAAACCGCCATCGATTTGTTTTATCCGTTTGTTCACTGGTGAGAACCAAATCAAGTCGCTGATGACCGATCAGGTTAATCGTAACAAGTAGCACATTCATTGGTTCGAAACACTTCAGAACATTTCACTCTCCGCTCATTTCTCGTGAACTGGTTCTTTATTCATAATTGTGAATCACAAAATTGAATCACAAAATACCTTTGCTAAAAATTAGCATTTCAGCTCCAGCCATGCTCTTTATCGAGTAAGTCATGTTGACCAATTCTCTACCATCCTCATATTAATCATGATTGGAATGCTGAGTGCATAATCTGATCCACATCTACTTATGGCTAATGCTCAGATAGGGCAACAGTAACTATTCTGTTACCGCCCATCCTGTAACAATCTCGTATCATAAATAGTGATCATATAGTTTATCATAAACAATTGCGGCTGTGCGTTTACGTATGGTCATTTACTGCACTCGAAAATTGGACTTTAGCATGCACACTTCATGTTAAAATGCAATATTTTTCGAAATGCTTTCTGATCTACCGTGTATCCGTCTCAAACTTTTTCAGCAACTATTTGCCGAAACTAAGGGATGACCTCCCCGATCGTTTGTCAAGATATCAACTGTTTGATTAGACACGATATTTCGATATACAGTTCCAGCAGACAATCTTTTCGCAGACAATCTACATTTTGTTTTCCAAATGTCGGCTGCTGCTGCCCGGAACTGTGAGGCGTTTTTTCACCGACTTAATAAGTAACACACTTACAACGCATTATCCTTGGTGGTGTTGAACGAACGTCTCTTCGCGCACACCTCACAAAGTGCTTTGAAACTATTTGTGGATTAATAAAATTTCACAGTCGTTCAAGACATCGAATGTGCAAATAACATGAAAGTTCGTGACAATGAATGGTCAACAATGATTTCGATCAGGTTACATTTTACAATACCAAGGTACTTAATCGACTGAAGCAGGGTGAATAAAACGTCGATTTGGTCTTCAGTTCACAAAAAGAAATAAAGAAACAATTTAGGAGAGTCGACTGGAGAATGATATGATCTGAAAGTTTTCGAAAGTATAACAGCTGTGCTATCTGTTACTATTAACGTGATCTGTCACTAGTGTTTTGATTTGGTTGTAACGAGTGAACAAACGAATGAAACATTTCAATAAATGAATTTCCAACGAACCAGCTGCTGCCATCTTTGGCGAAGTTCCTGTCAAGCGGAATGTTTTTTGTGGAAAACAGATTTTTCTGTTTCACTTTCAACTAGAGTTTGGTCGTGTGGGAGTTAACTGTTTCTTTCGTATACTTCTTTAATGGATGCGACCACCGTCCTGTGGTTTATTCTCAAGTCCATTCGAAACAGATTTTCCTGCATACGCCTCAGTCTGTACCCATAGTATCTTTTAAATGAACCGACAATATGTCATTCGTATAAGCCAGATATTCCTATTGATAGTCGGGTGTGTTCAGGTTAAGTTAATATAAATCAGACTGAGGAGAGATATTCATAGAAAATCATTGTGAAAACGTGTAAGACAAGTT
>JTDE01002418.1:16696-68645 GCA_014338405.1 Paragonimus skrjabini miyazakii
GAAGTTGTCGAGCAGCGAACACCAGGTTGATCATATTGCGACTCGCCCGAAATCCACACTGCTACTCGGGAACGTTTGTTTCTAAGAATTTCATATTCATCCGGTTCAGGGGATTCTGGCAAGCAGTTTTCCCGGGCAGTTCAGCGGACTTATGTCCCAATAGCTGTCGGGGCATGGCTTGCTAACCTTACCTTTAAACAAAGGTAGGATAAGAGCACCCTGAAACTCTTAGGACATTTTTTCTTGCTCCCGGATATAGTGAACTTGTTGGAGAAAAGCGTGTTTCAACGCCGGTTCGCCATTCTTCCGTATTTCACCTGGCTATCCATCATCGCCGTCAGTCTCTCTAGTTGGAAGTTGTCTGATCGCTCCATGCACCTCTAACAACTCCGGGGAGGGAGTAAGTGAAAGTGTTATGGCCTGTTGCGGTAGGCTGTTTACGATCACCCACTCAATGGTAGCAAAATGGTCTAGTAGGCTACCACAGTGTTTGCGCCAGACTTTCATGATACCCTCTAGCTGAATGAACAAAGACTCCGTGTTCCGGTAAGCAGGTGCCCTGGTAGACTGGGCAGACGGATAGAAAATCGCTTCAAGCGAAACACAGAACTGCTTTTGTTCTCGGCGATCAGCGTAGCATGGCACCCGCTCAATTTGCATTCTCCACCAGTCTTCCTCTATTTCACGAATACGTCCGGCGAGTTGACGGCGAATATTTCGAAATGTAGCTTTCTGTATCTTGGTTCATTTTGGAGGTGACAACCACCCCATTATTTTCTCGTACTAAACTGGAGATTGCCGCGTTGTTGTCATCAAGCCAGTTCGGACGTTTCTGACATTCAGTACTGATCGTTTCGGTGGCTACCGCCGTGGTCTGTTCCTTGAGGAGTTGCCACTACCACTTGGGGGCTGTGAATAAACGAGCGTCTTGCAGACGAGCGGCAACGGCGCGCTGAAAAACAGTTCTCGTCTCGCAGTTGTCCAGTCGCTTGATATCCAACTTCTGCCGTTGTCCGGAAGATCTATAATCAATAAGGCCTACAAACACGGACAAACAGTTTGGCTTTGATCAGTCTATGATCTGCGCTACATTCAGCAACGCGCGTTATTCATGTGATACGCACTTCACGAGTGTTGCGTTGTCGCCCAATCGCGTCATCAAGTGAATGATAATGACCACTTCGTGGATGAGTCCACGTCGTGATGTCGCTCGCATCCACCTAAAATCGAGTGTTTGTAATGACCAGCTCGTGAGTAGCATATAGGTAATGCAGATGATCACCGTCCTCATTGACAGAACCAATGCGGACAGGTGATCAAAGAACTGGTCTTCTGTATCATCAGCGTGAAACATAGTTGAAAAATAAACATTAACAAATGTGGCACATTTACTTCGACCGAGTCACAGGTGCATGAACGGGATTCTAATGGTGATGCGGTACAGTTCGCCTATCATCAAAGCATTGATGCAATCGGTGACTGCGAAACAGACACCATAATTCCGAACACCATCTGCCGGGTAACTTATCCTGTGAAAAGTATGCCCAGCACCTGCCTCTCAGAGGTTACCTTGATCTGCAAGCCTCGTCTCAATCAAGGCTATCACGTCGATGTCATACTGGCTCACTTCCATAATGGCCACTGCGGTTCACCGTTCTGGCCGTCCTGGGGTGCTGCATCGATCCAACATCATGCACATATTTCATGTCTCAGCGGACAGTGTTTTGTGTTCCCGGGAGTTTTCGTGAGAATAAAGAACTATTCCAGACGGGCTTCATGTTACTGAAACTTGAATGAGCTTTGTGTGCTCTATGATTCGTGATGGATGGGTCACTGGGTGAGGAGGAGGAGGGTTTGACGGTAGAATATTTTCGCCTGTCCATTCTGCTACAAACAGCACGCAGGGCGACCTGCTTTATCCTGTACGACTGCAGACGCAGTATGGCATTTGGTTCATATTGTGTAATGATGGGTTATGCGGGCTTTGGATACTGCTAGGACACCCAGACATAGACAGGAAAGCGATTAGGACCCTCAACCAAAGTCTTTGGTTCAAAAGCCTGTATCACATGCAGTTAGTGATAACCACATACACACATGCAAACCCAACAACAGCGGCCACTAAAAACAGCCAAATTGCAATAGCTACGCACGGTTCCGAGAGTCACACACCTTACAAACCAGTACTATTGCAGAAGCAAACAAGTCATAAGCACACAGACCAGACCAGGCAAAAACAATCAAGCTGAACCAGAACACGACACACTTGTACCTTCCACAACAAGCGTATCTGCCATTTGTCTGGCTGCTCCCTTTTGTCTAATGTGACACGGTATAATCCTTAAGGACAGGAATTCTGGTCAGTATCGCATGCCAGAACAGAACTGTATACAAAGCTGGTCACCACGCCAAGGTAGCAGAAAAGGTCAGTTATGTGTATTTTATCGACAGCACAGACTGTTTCCGATGATGCGTGTTAAGTAAAGTGCGATTCTGAAAAGTTGAACGTAAGGACGGTGGTAAAATTTAACATGATTCAACCATCAGACTGATGATTTTGACATCTCTTCACATTTCTGCGATTATCAGTGCAAATGTAATGAATTATACTCTTCAATACATGACCCCGGCATTTTACAACTTGTGACTATTGCTGTATACAAGTCATACGTTCAACACATTCGTACCAATGGACTTGTGATGGCATTTGAGCAAAAATATCATCCCTGAAATGCACGAGCCCAGAAAATGCTTAAATCTATCAGCTCTTTAGCAAACTGGTAATGTGACCGTTGACTGCTGTCAATTAATTGGGATAGTCATGCCGTTGTGCCATTTTATAAACTATATCCACTCGGTCGTTACTTTCGTCATAAGACTGTAGGACAAATGGATTACTCCTCGGTATTGTGTGAACATCTATGTATTCTGTGTGGATAGAAAGAACTAGAAATCACATACAATAAACTGATAACTGTAGTTTCAGTACAGTATGAATTTGAATGAATGTATTATTTTGGAATACGTAGTTGTAATCGCGAATGTTCTTAGCTCAAGTCTTCAGCTAGTTTCCACGCAGGATCGATAACATAGGGAGTGAGCCAACGAAACTGTAATGTAACTCGTATTGCGTTCAGCTTGGTTATTCTTGCAATTATACAACAATAATACCATGTTCAGTTAAGATTTACAATCACTATACCCGCCAGGGAATACATGAAAGTCTAGATCTTTGTAGTGATGACGTAGCGTTTCTTTCAGGAGTCTGTATGCGCCCGATTGATTTTACTGCCACTATGACCGATTTTACATCTGAAGCAGACTCAGACACAGTCTGAGTATAACCTTTTTTGTCAAATGAACTGCGTACAATTGGATCAGCATGTCTATGGTACACAGAACACTAGGTTAAATGGAGTAGGCGACCCATTCATGCACTATAATTAATCAGAACCATTGAACTGGGAAGTCGAAGTTCGTTATAACGATGAACACAGTTTCGGCGGATTCCAGACTATGCATGTTGAATGGTAGAACACGCTGTTTAAATAGTTTACCTGAACTTCCTCCCGTTGTCTTTTGACCTGCATTGCAATACCGTATTTTGAAAATTATCAATACTTTTGTCGAACTCAACAGAAGTAGATGAATTGAAAGTTGTAGTACGTTTCAAAGAATATACGAACTTCTCAGCTGCTCCGCTTAGTTAGAGAGGTCTGAATGCAGTCAGAAAACGCCGGCAAGGGAATCTGTGCAACAAAATTACTGCCGTTGTCGGTATCTGAGGCATACAGCACTGCTTCTCTGGTAGCAGTTCCCGAAATGCTGTGATCATTTAATAAGCACCCGGTGGAGTCCTGAAGTACAACTTTGGCCAGCTCGGGTTTGAGTCAAACGTGGTCAAGACATCATTTACCTAGAAAGAGACCACGATGAACTGCATGTAGGCGCTGGCAAATGCTATGCCATCGGTTATGGCTTGGAATGACTTTTTGGCATGCAGCCGACACAATCAAATATCGTTCTAGCGATGTCCACATCACTCTATGGTCACCAACAGGTTAGTTTTTCCACTCCAAGATGATCAGAATGCAAGTCGCATAAAATTATTGCGTGAAGTTTAGGCAGCATAATGATCTTGTCACTAAAACGTGAAGTCCTGTCGGGAGTAACTGAAAACTCTTTGCAGCGAGTATAAAATTCCAGATGACTGCGTTTCACAATTGCGTTTCACCTTTTACGTATAGCCACAATAACGGAGTGTTCAAGTGTGATCCACAATCAATACAGTAAACAAAATCATGTGGAGTTGATTTCCTATTAAACTTCACGTTGAACAAGTGGGTGACTTTTTTCGAGTTTACTGGTCCAGAAGGGGTTTGCATTGAATTTCGTTGCGTTAACGTGGTTCTTCGTCTAGTAAAACAGCTAGTAGTTGCGGCAACAGAATTGCAAGCAAAAGAAAACCACAACTTTTTGACCCATGTAAAATAGTGTGATAGCTTTCTTGGTATAATCACATGCTAATTACACGGTCAGGATAACCGGAAACTAGTTCCACGAAGACGAAAGAGTCTATTTAGAAACAAGTAAGTTGTACTGAAGAATTTGACACTCAGGCAGAAATCTGATTAGTTGGTACGGTCAATAGATGCATGCACACGCGCATGAACATATAGTCGATCACATGCAAGCCCGTGGAATAAGTCGCCTGCCAACATTCCCAATATACTCAGGTTTGGTGAAACACTGAAAGCCTCAGCAGCTAATGGGACCATGGCAAATGGATGTATTCGTTGACGTTATCTCTCGCTCATGAAGAAGTTACTACTACCATCACGCTTTTATGTACAATCAATATAAAAATCCATACTCAACATGTATCTCCGCAGAATCCGCATTCATTAACTCATCAAGGTTTTACGATTCATAATTCAGGCAGATATAACCAGGAACTGACTTCCAGCTGACACTCGGAATGACTGGACGCAGCAAACAAACGTTATACACTGTAGCATTACAATAGCAGCCATACAGAAAGATCTAGCTGTCGACGCACAAAAAGAAGTTTTCTTTTGAAACTATGCCACGGTTATTTGTGAAAGCTTGAAAAACATTACGTACACAACCAAATGGATCGTCCGGACTTTCCCTCCGTCGGGTCCAAAATACCATACTGATTAGCACACTTTCAAAATTTCCGTTCTGTAAAAGCTGTTCCGTAAAAAGTGAATGTTTTGTGTTATTTAGATCGCTGCTATGCTGCAAATTTTTAACCTCCTCAAATGAACGAGGAATAGGTCAAACCTGCATGTGCTCTCCATGCCCTTTAGTTAAACGTTCCTGTCGACGAGTATTTACCCCCTACAAATATTCAACGCGTTATAAATGCGCATCATAAAAATATGAGGTAGTTGATACACAGACACTCCTTCTAACTGATTGTAAATTGTGCGTGAACCCTACGAAAAACAATATTCGGCAAACTTTCATGCAGGATTGGCTACAAAGAACTGAGGCTAACTATGATGTATGTGCAGCGAAATGCACCATCAAAACCCGATTCAGACCACTGTTTCTAACTCAGTAGTCCACGTTATGATGCACTCTTTGCACGACCAATGGAACATGATCATTTACATATGTGTAATGGATGATGTTGATGAAGACACAGCAAGCGTTAATCAAAATCACTCACAGATGTCGCATTTCCGTAGACTTTTCAGTCAGCTGCCTTCGAAAATAGGCAGTATCCTTGAGTTTTACTTCTGTTATGGATTAATACTAGTGTATAACCTTACCACGACCCATGGTCGGAATTTCAGCTCTGGTCATTGTGTCATGAGACGGCCATGTTGATCATTGCACGACTGAAGTCGCATTAGACGTAATTGAGCTAGCAGATAAAAACGCTCATCCGCAATCACCTTGAATAATGTTGAGACTTCCAAACTGCCTCGATGGTAGATAAACTAATTGTTCTGTTAAATTCAGTTGACGTCCCCACGATTAGGACTTCTGTTCAAGTTGAAACCATAGAAGTCATAAAAAGTTTTGAACAGTATTTTGATCAACGAAATTCAATGGGAAGTTCCGGTTAACATAATAATAATGCACTGATGCAAGTGGTTGGTCTAAATGATGAATGACTGTTTTGAAGTTGTTGGGTCTTACCGACACTACACACTGAGGAATCGAACCCATGACCCATGAATAAGTCTCACATTGGTAGGCCATCATAAAACGGTAGTTCAGACATTTATTCCCGAGACTATCAAGTAGCGGTCGCCGAAGTTGAAAAACTCATGTGAAGTGCTTCTCTTTGCTATGGTGTTTCCTTTTCTTATAGACTGAAATAAATCAATCTGCAAACGTGCAGGCATCCCCCGCTGATAGCCTTCTACAAACTGTTAGTCCCAGTGACCACTGGCGAAGTGGTGGACAGTTGCTTCATGTTTGGTGTATTTGCTCTCCGATTTCCAACGTTGAGCTGCTTGAACACCTAGGTGAAATATGTGAAATTATCTTTCAAGCCACTGTTTAGCTCTATATCCTACGCTGGCCTCAAAACCCGCTCGATATGGACGTTTGTAAAAAAGGTGCTTTTAGTTTACTAAACAAATAACTATTGTGACCGTTTACTTGATAAATGTTACTGAACGACTGTAACGCGTCAAAGGTAAGTCATGAAACAGTGGCATCTATAAGTGTGCAAAAACCATTAAACTTAACTAAAAATATCCACGAATGTTTAACGAAAGTATAATTGTAAACATGTGTTAAGTGGCCACCTGGCGTTGTTACTTGCTACTACTTGCCTACTGCTATTCGTACACATCGCACCGGTGCCATGTTTACTGTTCTCCTAACAGGCTTATCGCATCTTTTTAGTTCAATTGACATTGGAACGCAATTAAATATGATGCCTGTAGGAGAACATTAGCACACTTTTCGTCAGTCGATTCATTAAAACTGTTATTGGACAGGTTCAGTCTTTTCTAACGATCGTTACAAAACGTGGATGTTTGCACGGAAAATAAAATCGTTTATTATACAAACTACATATCATTTTTGAGGACTGTACTGGTATATGTACATGTCAGATGTGGTTGATAGAGTTTATTATTGTTATGCCATTCAAAGCTGGATCACATACAGGTTTTAGTATTTTATATCGATTACGCTCTATCGTACATTTATTAAAGACAGGGTTATCAATAATCAAAGTCTTTGAAAACGAGTATGTCTTGTTTCCTACGGAAATGTATCAAGTGCTACATAGGTATTTGTATGTTTGGAATTACTAAACGCTTCTCTGAATGTTTTAAAAAGCGGAGTGTGAGGCAATGAATGTTTAATCAAACGTCCTTCGTAAAATTCAATCTCAGAAATTCTGTTGTTTGCCAACACCTTAGCAAATCTAAGGACAGCATCGGTACTTGACTGATTTGTCTGCACTCTTCGCGGAAATGATTCGAAAAAACATTTGTCTGTAAATTCCTGCCGGTACTCATATCGTGATATTCCATGAACCGATAAATATGTTAAAACTGGACTTTTTTCCAGTCTTTCGATCACCTTCTGAACGTCAAATACTGTAATTCATTTCACCCACGTAATGGGAAAAAATGTAACATCCACCACGTTGCAATCACAGTGTATTTGCTCTTGTGTAATTGTACTATAATTTCGTGTGCTGGGTTGTACGTTGTTCATTCCTAATGAATAATAATGGTTATCCAACACGCAGTCTACGGAAAGTGTGCCACTTGGGGTTTTTGAAAGTCCCGATCTAGATGAAACTGCAGGTATTGAACTGGGTACTGTGAGTGTTCAGCAACAGTAGAACACAGTTAGCCGGAATATTAATCTAAAAGTCTCCGCTTACATTATCTCCGTTTCAGTGCACATTCAATATGAGCAAACAATCCATGTTATAATGTTATTGTCGAGGGGCAGTGCGATTTTCTTCAAGTTTCTATCACTTTGGGCATGTTAAAAAACCACAAACCCACTCTTCAACGATGGTTCGTTTGCGTCACTTCTTCCATTGTAGCTCCCACTCAAATTGAATTGTTTGTGGAGTTGCCAGTTTAGTTTCTTAGCTTCCAGAAAAAATAAAAAGTATACTAACAAACATTATAGCCGCGTTGGTCAGTGTGTGTGAAGGTGGTGAATTGTGAGGCTCCTGCGAATTAAAGAAGTGGTTTGTTATAACCAAACAACCTCATGGTTTATCGTTTCTTGGGTACACACGCCTGAGTGCTGACGCGGCACCTTGTTCGTAGTTAGCATGCATTGTCCAAACAAATGTTGTCCTCAAGGTTGACCGTCCACAAGGAGGAAGTTTGTCATTAGACTTGATGGGGAGTCAATTATTGGAAACAACAAACCAGAAAAGCCTCCTTAACCTATTTTGCTGATCTTCTTCATGGCCAAGCTTGTGAACTGCATAAATCTGGACAACAGTGGTCACCGAGACTTCGATCTTACCAGATGCAACGATGATAGATAAGCCATGGGGATGCATGTTGCACTATTCACCGTGTAGGAATGCTTAGGTAAGGAAGCAAAATCGGTTGAACATACCACATAACCATTTTCCTAGTTGTAGCACCACTGTTTTCCAGTTTAGGGAGTAGGGGGTTAATAAAGGTGGCTTCAAACAAAAGAAAACTCCATCGCTCAACAGAATGTCTTCGACGATAATTTAATTTTTCTTCTGAAGCAAACTGTAACTTCGGGCATCATTATGTTGGTTAATTATACAAACGTACAGCGTGGTTGTCTTACTGTTGTATGTTCGGTGTCGGGATGCATCCGTGACAGCGGCGATCGACTATTGCGAGTACACATGTCTCACGGACTCCCTATATCAAACTGTACGTTTCAGTGCAAACAATGGTAATGCTTCGCATGAAGACCATCCTGTGCAACTCCACCATTGAGCACAAATTGATCATATCACCGTCAACCGTCGGCAGTGTCATTCCATTGCTATTTATTTTGGACTAACTACTCAAACTTAGACCATGCCGTTGTTTGTGTCATGTGTGTGTTTACGGTTGCTGAAAGACCATTCGCCACTAAACATAATGAACTCAGTTGGGAATTAAGAGATGAAGGTATACAAGTCACCTATCAGGCAGCATTGACCATTGACATGCCAAGATCATGATATTGACTCATCCAAACAAGCATTCGAAAGAGATCTCAACAGATCCGGGAGCTTCCTACGGGATTCTATTCCAAAAGAGTACTGCACGTACGGCAGAAGTGGATTTCTGCTGATTCACTGGAACCTATGAACTCTAACTGATCCCCCAACCCGACTGCGACAAGGACTACTATGAACTGGAACGCAACTCAGGAGTAGAATGCATAAGGACCGTTCGGTTTATTTGGCCGAGGTAGTCAAAGTGATGGGAGAAACATTTCTATCAGTGAATAGGCGGATGCTATTTTCCACGGTGCACTGGTCATCACCACGGCGTCAATGAGATCTCGTGGGGAAGAGAAGTCTCAAGAGTTTATCGTCTGTCGCGAAGATTTTATAAATCAGCTAATCATTATGAAAACTGCTTAGCTAGCCTGACCCACTTCGTTCAGCTGTGGTTGGTGGAAATTATACAGTCACTTATGACGTTCCCGACTGTCCCCCACCGGAAACCAAGGTGAATCTGGAGACCAAATGACTGATACATCACAAAGTTCCTAGTCTGGACCTTCTTTTTTGGCCATTTTCAAGGATGGGATGAGAAAGTACAGCCCAAATTGACTGAGTTCCTTCGTTCCATATTGATGACTGAAGATGTGCTTGATGTCTGTGGCTAATCAATAATCATCTCAGTTTTCGTAAAAAGGCCGTTACGTAGGGGTTCGAATGACCTCATCCGAAACCGACAGGTCTCTGTCCAGTCAACTGAATCATCGTGGCAAACCCAATAAAACACATCCCATACACTTGTCCGCATGTGTTTCTTAATTATCGTGTTGAATCTATTATTTATGCAATCAGGTCACTTACCTCCTTAACGTGTCATATACCATGTGAAGCGTGTCGCGTCACCCAGACCCTTTTGACCCACATTTCAAAGGTCACCGTAAACTAATAAAGCAGCTACATGGCCTAGCACAACGCCTGTGAAGGTCAACCCAATAAATTGCCTGGCATGGGTTGCTCAGCATGATCAGCAACTTGAACACTATCAGCAACATTAGTGTCGATGTCAAAAATACATTACCTAATTCATCGTTTGACAAGGTTAGGGGACACGAATACTGCCATAACAATTACTCACGCTCTGTAGCATTCTTCTAAGCGAAGCATCAAAAAGAATGAACATTCAGTGCCAAGCGGAATGCTGAGCATACCGCCTTGACGGCACCACACAAACTAAACAATACATGGTCTCACGGTGAGGATCTTCGACTACAAGACTTGTACAGCATTATGCGGCAAACGAATTGCAAGTCAAGAACTACTCTACTACTATTACTCGCACATCAACTCATCCGTTTCCTCATACTGCGCAAGCTTTCGTTGTCTCAACTCTTGACTCGCAAAAGTCAAATTCGTTTCTAAAGCGTTATTCCGTTTCCGATAATTTCTAGCACTTTATTGTACAGTTTGGTTATTCATGTATATTCAGTAAACTAATGTTTACATGCCGTATATTTACTGTTATTGGCGTTATTCACTTTCCGATTGCAAGTAACTTTTGTGCTTGTTTTTATCGCATCCAAGGTGCTTATGGGTTTCATTGTGCTGGTGATACTAAAACGGAGGAAACCACTTTAGAGAAGAACAAGTTTCTGGTCTGATCGCGAGTTAATCAGTTATGATTACTTGAGCATTGGCTCATCAGCTTTCATCCAGCGGTCATTAGATTTTTAGACTTAAAAGCTGTTTTTGGCTCGGCCGCGCAATATACTGTCTCAGGCTGTCTCTCCTGTAAAGTAATCCAGGCTGGTACGTCGATTTGTTGAAGTAGCTGTATGCAGGGTGCATATTTATGGGCGGTTGTCTCAGACATCTTTCACTTTGAGTGGAGTTTTACAGGGGTACCCAAACACCTTGTCCTCTTTCGACTTTGTGATGGACGAGATTCTGGAAGAAGTACTCACAGGTTTAGGGGATCTCGGAAGGGAACTTCTGTTAAGCAATCAGATGACTGATAATGATTATGTAGATAAAACTGCTTTACATGGTTCTTTCGTAGAAATCTTGCAAACTATGCTGACGCGGCTGAATGATATGACTGGTCTGTGTAACTTCAGTTAGGCCCTTCAAAGTGTAAATTATTGCTACAATGTTGGATTGTTAGTGACCCCAGTTTTGTTATTGCATGTAGGTCATTCGATGCTACAGATCGCTTAATCTACCTGGGTAGCGTCGTCGCTGCAGCCTCTACTGTTGTTGGCGATGTGTCCACGGGCATCAGTTCAGTCGCCAGTCTTCGTCATTTGTGGTGTCACAGAGAGGCTCAAGTGATGAGTGAAGGCAGGATTTACGATGCATGTATACGTTCAAGTTTGCTCTATGCTTCAAAAACCTTACCCCTGCCTGTGAAGATTCTTACTTATTTTTGCTGTTCAGCTATTGCTGCTTCTACCAGTTAGCCCGTATTAGATGAGTTAATTATGTGGACACCATGATGGTCTGTTGACGCGTATTTGGGTATCTTGCAACATCGTAACCAATAACCAGGGTAATGAAAATGTACCGTCAACGCTGGCTGGATCGGATCCAGATAGCACCTGACATACCGCGCACTGTTCAAAATAGCTACTGATGGTAGGAAGAGAAAGCAAGCCAGTCATGACGTTCTCAAAGGATACAAAAGCCCAATCTACCAACCTTGGTCTACTGAGCAAGGTTGTTAGGTGCAACATGCACGGTTATGAAGTCAGAGACTATACACCACGCTGGTTGGGGACGAACTCTCTGACATAGCAGTGTGCTTGAGTCAATTGCCAGCCCATATCCACGAAAATGTTGATCTCGTTTTTTTACTTCCCGAAGCCCCAGTATTTCTGCTTCATTTCTTTCCAGGTGTCTCTCTATTCATTTTTGCCTATTCATCAGTCTGTTGCTTCGTGGGACATTGTCAAGACCAACATTAGCCCGAGTGCTCAGAGGTATTACTGAAAGTTGAAAATGATCATGATCATGAGCGGTGCTTCTTTCGAACGATCTTCCCCGCAATGTCTACCTAGAAATTTCGTTGAAATGATAAGTGAATTGATGGGTCGGATTATAAATACTTTAACGACGATAGCTGTGCTACTCTTGATCACCACTGAAAGTGGGTTTTAATTGCAACGGTGAACACAATGAATTGCAGTTTTTCATAAACAAAATATACATTTGTCAAGCGTAGGCTCAGTAAGTCGTGGGATGCACCGTCAATCAGAATGACATAAAACCAAGCTGTTCTAATGTCATAGAAAGGTAGAGTTCATGGCAGTCGTGGATTGCTCCGAATGGCAAATGTCAATCATGTTGTGATGATGTCGCAAATTCGTCGTGATTGGAAAATTACAACAGCACCAATAATTCAAAAGCCAAAACGTGGCGAACAAGCTCGTTTTCGGTGTATCATCTTCAGGCCAAATACAACACAATAAATATGAAATTAGTTGTCAAGTCAGGATTTTATTAAATTTAATACAGTTTGAATTTAATGTCATTTTGGGATTACGGACATAGTTACTGTGGTGCCGTGCCAAGTGTTCCAACGACAGCAGGCCATGGTAACTTCAGCGCTTGAACGAAATACTTCTGCGCACACAGAGTAGGGTTTCGCAGCCGGATACCGATTGTCTCCGTAGCAGCCAAGATGCGACATTTCACACCTATGGTGTGAACACATGTGACACGGTAGATCGGCTTGAATGCGACATCCACATTGACTCTGTGACCCGTATCAAATAGGTGGGCCAAAATTGCGCTGGAAACCTTTCTTTGTTGTCCGGTTGTCAGCCAAGCTGGATGGTGCTCGCGTATTCTCTCCGACCAACGTAACCTGCTCCACAGGAACAAGCGAATGAGTAGATACAAAACGAGGTAGCAGTACTGGGCGCTGCATCTTTGAGTTGAAGGCGTACAGCTGGCTAAGAGGAGAACGTTAGTCTTAGTTGTGCAACATGGAACGTTCTCATCGGGGTCACGTCGAGCCTTCTGGTCAGCGATACACTCGATAATTCGCCCTTGTAAGACACCGAAAACGAGCTTGTTCGCCACGTTTTGACTTTTGATGAAATCTCCGGGTATATTAGAACACCAGGACCAATAATTGTCAGGCAATGATGACATGCTGTGTGACTAAGTTGAGAATTGACGCAAAACTGATTGAAGAAGAGCATTTGATGGCTAGCCATGAATAATACTCTATAATCAATGCTCAGTAATCAAAATATCGCTCAACAAGTTAACGGTTTGTGGGATTTCAGCTTGGAGAGAAGTCCTAGTCGCTGGGCCATCGACGGGAATTAACAGGACAATTACTATCTCCCTTCGAGACGATCAGACAATCGGAGCACTACCCAGAAGCGAATGTGGCTGAGCGTTCACGTATGATGATTCAGTCGTGCATAATGCGAGGTTAATGGCGTAGTGGCCAACACGGTTGCCTCATGAAAACGTGGCCGGAGTTTTAGTCCTGGTCGTGGCAAGGATATGCACTACTGACGAGCTATAATGAAAGCGAAACTCGAGTGTAGTGCGTTTTGCTGTTCGAAAGAGGCCAACTGGAAAGTCTATGAGAATGGGACATCTGCGACCAATTGTGGTTGATGTTCGATCTACATGAAAACAAAAATCCTCAACTACTTATCATATGACTTTAGTCACACAAAGTGAACGACGGTGACTCAGTTAATGAATCCAAAATCTCAGTAAACATGAAAAACGTGTGAAAGTTATTCCGGTAGATCTGTACTCTGCGAAATGGCCATGTGACCCAGTAAAATAAGCAAATCTGTTTGTTGTTAAGTACTAGGGGATTATGACCGTAATTCCAAATTCTCATCTGACTTCATGCCAGCGGATATTTAACACAGTCTCTTGACAGTTGTGCACCGGCCATCCATCTATCGACTAGTGGTTGTGGTAGATAACTCCTTCCCAAACTCAGCTTTGATGCGCAATCTCAAAAATTGCAGTGCAATCTCCAACAGTGTAATCTTCAACAGCACATCGATCTCTAATTCGGTTAGAATCATGCGTTTATGTCCTTTGCGATGCTGAGCTTCATAACTGATTCAATCCACTTGAAGCCACTTGTAAGCGGTATTACACTTGACTCCATTCAGAAAAACAACCATGCGCCAGTCATCACCCCTTTCGAATGCTTCCATAATAAATCTACGTATTTCGGGACTGATGTGAGTATACTCGCGTCCGCCAGCCATGTACGCAAGAGAATTAGTGCAAACGTTTTCACAAACTGGTTCACTCTCACATTACACCTCGTGACCCCAAAGCTCACTCTTATTGGACGTAAGATCCACAGACACCCATAACCACTCGCAACCCTTTACTTGTCAAGGGAACCGCACTTTATTGGATTAGTAAGAACAAGGTCAGATGATCTGCGCTCCACCCTGACCGCTAACTCCGTTCCGATTGGGCAAAGTTATAGACACTTCTCAAATAACCCGTACCACTTGCTCGATCAAAGTAGAGAATGCGAAGTGCTCTAATTGAGATTGGTTGTCCCTTCCGGTTGCTTGAGCCAATCACGTTCTTGCCATCACGCCCAACAATCTAACGTGGAAATTCTCGTGCTTTTGCATATAGTGGAAAATGTTGTGCCTAAAAAGGAAACAGATATGTAAAAAGGTGTAGTGTTAACCCTGGAACCTAACAATGTTATTATCAACTTATGGTGCATTGTTTCGCTTCCACCTACATAAAGTGAACGTATGCAATAATGTTACAAAACACGGAGGTCAATAACCTAGCAAATCGGAAATTCCGCCAAAATCTAAACACTACTCCAACTTAGGCTGTATACACGTCGGCAGTTTTATTAGGAATAAGACTGCTTTTGTATGTCCGGTTTCATTACAGTCTTGGCAACCGTAGTAGGGACGTGCCTGTACAAATCTATCTGGCTTAATAGGGTGTCTGATGCGGTACAACTCGAGCACAGTGAAGTCTACAAGTCGATGAATTTGTCGAATAGATGGTTGTGTTGAAAACTCAGTTAATCTCAGCCATACCTTGAAGAACGGATTCACAACCAATTAGCCTGACGTCCAGTTTCAAACTAATACGTTATACAGGACAACGATAATGATGTTCATCTCATTCATTTTTAGATCATTCGCATCACAGCCTGTGACTTTCATGCGTAATCATTCCAAGCCGGTGGCATCGCCAAACTACTCAAATGATCCCTTGCAGACAATTGCTGGTTACACTGTCATCAGGAGGTTTCCCTTATTACACTGGAAAAAATTTCAGGTTCGAATACTGTTCGAGTTATCAGTTTGAGATTACTACAAATTTCATGCATGACACAGACTGCAAATACAGGTGCAGTGGCTCAAACTAACCACAATCCTTAGCTACCATAGTACAGAAAGCATCTAGCGAGGGTCGAAACAGCGGCCAGTTGTGACTGCTGCTTATCTGCAAACGACCTAACACCGTACGACTGGCAGATGTTGAGGTATACATGCCATAAAATGAATAGGAACGATAAAAACTGGTGGTTTTTTTTACGTGAGTTACACTCTTGAGCAGACAATGAACAGAGTTCTTCGCGACAGTATTTTTGCTGTCAAAACAAGCTCAACAGTTTTTCGAGCTGCATAATCAGAAAACGGAATCGGGTTGACAATATTGTGCGCCCAAAAACGTTTCGAATCACTCTTCCTTTTAACTGTTAAGTTAGGTTTTTCTCAGAAAAATTTGTGTTGGAAAGTTAAAAAATATTGGAAAATTTTGATGGATGTGAGTAAAGTGTGTACAAGAAAAGACATTGCAGTGTAAATAAGTCAGCGGAAGAACTTAGGATACTAAATCAGCATTCTGTAAAATATACGCATTTGATTATCTCTGTATGTAGGTTAGCTAGATGATCAGGGAACTTTGTAACAAGCTGACACACCTATCTTACAATCGAGTACGATTTTAAAACCGCTAACTAGTTCAGCCAAGATCCACGAATTGTTCAGTATGGTCGTACCTTAAATATAAAAATAATTCTATCCACTTAATGATTTTTCCATTTAATACTGCACTGTCGGAGGATGTCCCCTCAAGAACTCAGCAACTGTTGATGGGAACAAACATATTAGTAATTGAGTCGCTGTGAAAATAACCTTATATCCTTAGGTGTTCGTAGTACATTTAAAATCGATCTAACGTCACCGGTTTTTCAATATACACAAAAGATTTTTCCATTCATTACCAATCTCCCGATGGTCTGCTTTGGATTACTTTGTATGAGTGTCACATCACTTTTGGTTAACTATAAACAGAAGTGCATGCTTGCTTTTAAGTAAAAATGAATTGTGGAGCTTCAGAGTAAAGCTTTCTCTAAATTCCCTGTGAGTGACGATGTCATTTGTACACTTATAGCCATGGCTGTATAACATAGCCAAAATTGATTTGACTGTCAATAGAGCCTCTAGTTTGATAGTAAATAGCAGAACGTTCATATCGTATGTGTGCAACTAATGGTTTATTCGCGTAAATGGATTATTGCTTGATGTAATCCGAGTCTTTCTGTAGAGATTTTTGCATCTTTCCAGAACACTACATTTGGATAGCTACTTTCCTTGGGTATTACACCTACCTCTTGTACCAGTTAACGTTAATTGGCTGGTTGTGGTTGATTCGCATGCTATCAAGCAATTGTCAAAATCCGCTAAGAAGTCGAGAGTGGTTTCTGCAAACAGTCGGCCCGGGTAGCCACCAAGAATGACTGATTGATTTCACCCCATGAGGAAAAGAAGTACGATATACGAGGAAAGGAATTCAAGTTTATTCACACAACCCCAGCGATCACTGTCCACTATTTATTGGAGGAGCGCCTAAACTATCATTCTGAAACGCATTCACATGTGATTTCAAATGCTTGATGTGCTTGAAGCCGATGTGGCTCAACAAGGTTGAAGCGAGTGTTTACTTCGGTCACCGTGACCAACTTCCTACAAGCCGCCAGCTTCTTGTCTTAAATGGTTTGCTCACAATTTTCTGCACAACAATGTGAGCATCTCAGTAAGAGATTGCCAAAAACGATACTCTTTATTTGAATAGACCTTGTAGAAATGTAGGCTAATGACACAAACCGTTTTATTGAAAACTCAACCTATTTCAGGTGAAAACCATTAACAGATCATAGTCCTCATTTGTTTTCAGGACAGAAACACACAAACCTTTCTGCGAGAAATGGTTGATTTTATTTTTAAGACTTCCCCACTGATGACATGTCAGCTAAATAAAATGAAAAGATTGCATTAGATGTAAACGCTACCACAAAGTCTTCAGAAGGTCTTGGAGAACTTACGGTTAAAGAATAAGATAGACAGATAATGTCAGTTTGGTAATCACACTATGATGATAAAATGCCATTGGCATCGATATGTCTGATGACAACAAGTCTGTGGTGGATAGGGTTGTATGCTTCAGTCATTCGCGTTTGTTGTAGCAGATGGATCTCGACTTTTGTTCCGCTTTTTCTTTACCTTGTCGGGTTCACTTTTATCGATCGTCTGTTCTTCGTCCACGATTACTAATTCCGCGGCTGGCTCCCGATGTTTTCGTCGAGATTTTGTGACTGTCTGTCAGGTAAGAAAGGCATAGTAAATTAATCTGATATGTTTTGTTTACCTTTGTCAACCTGCAATTATGACCAATAGTTTTGGTGGCAGTTATATAATCAGGAAAACGACAACAAGATGTATGTGGTTTTGATTACTGATGATCAGTTTGGGACTTTGTTTTTCATATAGATTGAACATTACCCACCACTAATCGTAACTGTCGCATTTCCATAGACTTTACAGTCGGACCCTTTCGAAAAGAAACACTAGAAGTCAATTTTGCAAACAGCTGTTTTCGGTAATTCTCATCAGGCTATTACAATTACATAGGGTAAGTGCGAATTATATATGAAGATTATAACGTGTCAAATAGGTCATCAAAAAACCACAGGAGTGGTACGGATCACAGTCTACTGGGGGAGGGTGGGAATGTTGATGAATGTGTTGGAGTGTTACACGGGCCTGTCATGAGACATGCGTTCATCAGTGTTGAGAATTACCGAAAACAGCTGTTTGCAAAATTGACTTCTTATGAATTCTACGGGAATCTGGAGAGCATAGAAACACTAGACTCGATTTTCGCCCTCAGTAAAGTTCATCAGTAGTGCATATCTTTATCACGGCCTGGATTGGATCTCCGGCCACGCTTTCATGAGGCAACCGTGTTGACCAGTGCGCCATTGACCTCACATTAGGCAGGATTGAAGCATCACATGTGAACGCAGACACAGTTTATTGTCAGTGTCATTTACAGTGCTCAGAAGGACTTACTGTACAACCCAACCAATGAATACACAATCTCTACTTCATGCAAGCTTTTAGTACTGAGTCCAGGTTTGTGTTACCTACAGCGTCTTTCTAGAGTCTTCAGTTAAATGCTTTGTACCCTAAGCTCCCAACAACTTCTCATCAATAATCTGATTGTTCAAAATACCATCTGAATCAGATCGCTAGAAAGACCGCTCAACTTTCACACACCATAATGAGCAGTGAACCAGGCGTTTGCACTAACTTCAACTCGTGAACAATGTATAGCCCATGGCTATAATTATCTCTTCTAACACCTAGATCATTATTGCTTGATCTACTTGCCAGTTATAATGTCACATCCGTAGCTGAGTCATTACACTCAAATGCTTATATCATCATTTTGGACTTAAAGTGGGTAGCATTTCTTGATTACGTTAACTAAGATACCCATTTAAGATTTCTCAGTCAAAACTGTCGATACGCTTCTGTCTCTACTGGATATTGCTATGGAATATCTCGGAAGTAAGATCAGACAAATATTGCATATCCTGGTGTTTGCTCACTTTTAATAAGCCTCCCCAATAAAATCAAACATGGTTACTTTGAATTTTGCATGTTTGGATACATCCGTTGTTAAATTTGCTTCATTTAGTGACAAGAGGCCTGAACATATGCGTCACCACAACTAGCTCGTGCCGCACCATCTGTGAATCCCCTTAACACCATGTGTCCAGCACAAGTCCGAGGGAACACCATCAGATAACATGTGACAACATGGCTTCAAAGTTAGCTAAGTGTTAAATTAGTGTGAAAGTGAAGCTCTAATCTAATGGAAGCAGAAAATAGAGAGTTTTAAGTTGCGCGTTTAAAGCCAAAAAGTAAAATACTTAACACCTAAAGCAAGAAAGGGTTTTAATACGAGAACACATTTTATTACATTCGTTACTTAGGTGAAAAAGTAGGTATAGTTTAATTTGAACCGAAGATCCATGGATGATCCGCATGATGCAGTGCACCCGTAAAGGCAACAGGTCACCGGGCCCCACAATTCTTATAGAGAGGGCGATCGGTTTGTCAGCGGACAAGAGCCATACATATAACTGAAGAAGCGTCTCCAATGCCATCGCTTAGCACTGAGACGGGCAAATCAGAAAGCGCATCTTTGGCAACACTGTGTAACCACAGGTCATGAGGTCAAATTTGCCGACACCAAAGTGATCAGATTAGCAAAAGGGAATCAGGGTCGACTAGTCTTTGAATCAATCTTCTCTGACAATGTTTTCATTAGATACATCAACGTGAATACTCACTACATCGTATTGGGCACACAAACAGGAAGAAGATAAGCGGTAGGCAGACAAACCTGCTGACAAACCGCTAACCTATGTATAATTTTTCATCACTTTGTTTGACAACGGATCCTGGTGTGAACTTGAAACATCACAATCAATACCCACCAAGCGATGTTCGCCTTTTGTACTTAATCATCTATAAACAAGTTGACGTACTTATCCCAACATACTCGTTGTCTCTTACTTGACTGTTTGTTGTTGACAAACTGATGACCCATCAATCTGAGACAAGCAGCCCACTCACAACCGCTTTCGCCTCCGTCTCGCATGAGCAGGTCAACACAATATCTAACTTACTGCGTATTGCATTTTTCAACTAAAAACTACACATCAACCTCTCAGTAAACCCTCGAAAACCCATCAGAGAACCATAATCACTCGGTGTAATTGATAAGATGGCATAAAAGGTCAAGCATTCCGCTCAGTTCATACGTATACGTACGTGTGTGTTAAGACTAAACATACTCGTGGCTGATTTGTTTTCCTACATGATCCTACTTAACGTAATATGTGACACGGAAAACACGCAAAAAGGCGAACAAGAAAACAGTAGCGCAAACTATTTGTTTCTGGCAAGTCGTTAGGGACACGATTACCTCATTAGTTTCTGAAAATGTGGCTGCAGCCGTTGATTAGAAATAAGCAATCTTTCAATAGTTTTTAAGTAAACGAAAATTTGTTGCACACCTAAATTTAACGAACGATGAGATCGGATAAACCTAATGTCCGGTGTCCAATCTACACTAATCCCCACAAGAATTAACACCGATTTATGTGGCTGACGGTGTCGTTTTACCAATAAAAACTGGGGGATTTCGATTATTTCAAACTGATAACCACCGAAACTTGATCTTAATCCTTGCATTCATACAGGGCTTTCGGATAGCTTACTTCAAAAGGAAGCAACAGACTCTAGTTTGGTTCTTATTAGAGCTCACCAGTAGTGCATATCCTTGCCCAGAACAGAGTTAGCATTTTGACCCTCGTGCTTGTGGGACAACAACAACACCAATAATCTCGTGGTAGGCAAAAATGGACGGTTATATCCAAACGCTCAACCATATCCTTGCGTGAGTAGTGTTTAGCATGCTTGATCATATCGAAAGGAGACCAAAAAGAATCGCTTTGTTCAGTCTGATCGACAACCCAGTGAGTATACCTTCCCAGTTGAGTTGAAGTTACTGTCGTCATTGAAATCGCCGTGAATTAATCCACCATGAACACCACTCGCCAGTTACATTGATTTAAAATTGCACACTGCATATATATGCTATTGTTCTAGGTGTTCTAGAAGTTCCGCGTATATGCGTAGGCCCATAAGAGTAGTTAAAATCATAAACCACATGAGACACAGAATAGGAATGTTTAATGTCCCTGTTGAATGTAGCAATAATTTCGGTGTCACAGCCATGTGCTCATTCTAATGGAGTAGTGGCTCTTCTCAAATGCTATTTGATCTGAGGGTTTGTTCAGTGTAACAAGTTGTCTTCTTTGCGGAGCAAGAAAAACATATCCTTCTTCATTGTCTTGGTCCTTCTCTGTCTTCCCCTATTTTTGTTGGCCTCTACGCAGTTAGTGAAATAACTACGAAGCCAAATCAACAGTTCTTTCCAACTTACACTGCTTGTGGTTGTTTAATAAATTGTTTGTGTATTTCATTATCACGGTCGTTATCACTGTGTAGCTCAAGCTTGTCGAACACACTGACCATCGCTTTTTTACATGTACAGACAAGACCTGTCAAAACTTCACCTTTCCAAGTGCCTAAAGCCTACAAATGATCTTATATGAGAGATACAAACTTTGTTAGTACTTGTAATTAACCAAAAAAGGTTATTGTGTTCGGCTCGTAAGTTATGCAAGTGGAAAATGGATTTATCTTCATCGAACCTATTCTCAATGAGAACACAAAGACCAACTGCATTTCTATAAATCTATACTATACCTTTGAATCTGCTTCTTCCGTTTCGCTCGTTTGCGGTGGTATCAAACCGGGACCATCAGTACCTGCATTTTCTTCTGAATATCCCAAATTACTGAAAAATCCAAAGAAATTTGAAAAATTTCGACAACTGGCTATATTGTTGAACAAAATATGTTAAACAATGGAACGCATGTGCTATATTTGTTATACAATCCTCCCTAGCTTCTAGAGACCTTAGTCGGCCTGATAGACCACGTGATCAACACCACCTGTGTTGCTAACTGAGAAATAAGCACAATTGTCTCAGTACCCCCTTAACGTTCGTCCCCAGTTTCAACAAACTCGCGCTCACCTTCAGGTTTTTCTGTCAGTACGAATCCGGCTAGTGCGGTTCCTAAACTTCGTCGTGTGAATTTTAATTCGTGTATGTTAGTTCTCACCTTTGAAACCTCGCTTCCGGACCGTCCTGCTCTTAGTCTACACACTGTGTTCTGTGTGTCTAGAATGAACTATACTAGCCAGCAATGTAAATAAAGAGTATAGTCGAATTATGTAAAATTATGAACAATTTCTTCAACTAAACCTGGTGGTTACAAAGTGACCACAGTGATCCGGTGAGCTCAACTCAAGTGAATCAGACGCGTCTGCCGCAATTCGAAAGATTACGTAAGCACTAATCGTTGAGGTTCCAATCTGATTTGTATTCCTTCTAATTAATTCGATTTAAATTCCTTCCGGTTTGCATGATTTGTGACTGACGAAATGGCAAAGAATGAATGGTTCATATCACAAATGAAACTTTCCGGTTGCTATGACTGAAATTATTTACGGGACTCAATGTGTTAATATGTTACTCCTTATGGTTAGTGATGGCCTATGCAAATTTCAGTGCGTGCCGACCATCAATCCGGCCATCGTTTCTCACCCAACCACAGACATAAATCTGATCAAAATAACCTTTAGGTGTCTGTAGCTCTGGTGCCCTCCACTGCAAACCCAATTAATTTGGTAAAACAGATCTAAATTATAGAAGCTCACTTGAATCGGGTGAACAATTTAGGAACGCTATAGGGTAGTCTAAGACTGGTGTAACTGGTATTCGCTAAATCTGGAGGCCTGTTGTGAACAAACAAATCAGCGCGGCAAATATTCGACATTTTACATATCAACGGTTAGGTACATCCACTATTTCGACCACTGTAACAAATCGAGTTCGATTTACTTTACAAACGAATAGAATTAATGCAGGTTGGATCCAATAAATCAACTTGTCCACTTTGTATCCTGTAGTGTAAAGTCAGGGGATGGTTTATTGTCATGCCATCTTTGACAGCAATATAGATAAACATTATTCATATACAGTGAACATCACCCACAATTGATCGCAGCTGTCGCATTCCCATAGACTTTTTCAGTCAGCCACTTTCGAAAAGAAGTACTAGACTCCAGTTTCGCTCTTATTAGAGCTCGTCAGTAGTGCATATCGTTGCCCCGGCCGGGACCAGAACTCCGTCCATGCTTTTCATGAGGCAACTGCGTTTACCACTGCGCCATTGACCTCACGTTAGGCACGACCGAATTATCATATGTGAACATCCAACCACTTTTGCTTGTGAGTGATGATGAGGTTGCATGATCGCCTCGAGAGGAGACAAAGTTACTGTCTGTTAACTCCAATCGATGACCTCTCAACTAGGACTTCTCTCCAAGTTGAAATCACAGAAATCATTGACTTGTTGAGCGGTATTTGATTACTGAGACGATTGGGCAACCTGATCACTATTCACAAACGAAAGTGGTTGAGCGTTCACAGATGATAATTCAGTCGTGCCTAATGTGAGGTCAATGGCGCAGTGGTAAACACGTCTATGGGAATGCGATAGCTGCGATCAATTGTGGGTGATGTTCAATCTATATGAAAATCAAAATCCCCTACTACTCATCAATAAACGTTGTTGGTCAATGTAGTTAATTTCAGGGGCACAAAACATGGTGGTTTGAAGTACAGCAACATGGTTCAGAAATGAGGCCACTAGAGTGAGGAATAACTAGCAGGTCATAGAACCTGTAACAAAACTTCTAAACGACACTACCTAGCTTAGTAGTGACGTGATCTATACCATATGTAATGTCGACTGTGTTATGCAACCTCGGCACTTTTTGACGCTAGTTCTCAAACCTAATAATTATGACCACATGAAGGACCACTTGAAGGATAAAAGCCACTAGAATGAACACCCAGCTGGCTCCTTCTATCTGACAATTTCATTTGAAAACAACAAAGCTGATCTTGGAGTGCTACTTCTGAAGTGGACACTAAAAGGAACAACAACCGTTTACAAGTAGTGTCTTTCTGATGCGAACAATGTAGCTTTGTAACGAAGCCTATTGGGATAGTATTAAAGAATAGGGGATTAACATATCATTTATTTAGGATACAAAGTTTGTATTCAAATAATTGAACAACATACTGAGGTGATACGAACTATAACGTAAATTGGATTTGTCTTCTGTTGGTCCTAGTAATGAACTAAGATCCGGCAATCGATGGGTGATCAATAAAACCTTGGGATTCACTTTTGTACAAAAGATGGCAAAATAGTTTGGGTTGTACAAACATTTTATTTGAACTGCAAACCTCTCGCTCAGGCTTGCTACATTCTTATGGATGTGATTTTGTTGTCTGCATCTCCGTATCCATCATTCACGAGACCTTTGGTGCTTACTGGTTATTTATCCCGTCAACATTCTTCAGTCATCCCTACGTATGATTTTCAGTGAAGCATCCAATTCACCGCCATTTCGTCAAACTCAACACGCTGAACGGTGAACGCTAAACACGCGGTAATTAATCAGAAAGCGGATAACTAACCGTATAAGAAAGTTGGATAAATGATGTTGATCGTTCGATCCAAGCTACTATCTGGTAAACAGGAAACAATGGCTTGATCTTCAATGATTACTTCGTCAACCGTTGGACTTAAAAGTACTCACCACAGAAGTCATTCGTGATGGGAAATCGACTGGACGAATGAGGTAACCTGTAGAGACAGGCGTTAAATGATGGTTGAAGGAACAACCAGTATTCACCAGAGAACACCTTGACGATGCTGACCATGATATTCATACCAACGATAAATTGTTGTGTTCACTGTAGACAACTACTTACTCGCTTAGTACATGTCAATATAGGTGCAACAGATCAGATCAAAGGCAAGGCGGTTTATATGAAATGTGTTGATCGAACTCATGAGGACTGAGTTCCGCAAGCCAGTATCTCTTTTCCGCCTTAAAGTAGATCATATAAAATTTCACAAGAACCGTAAACGTGGATCCGAAATTGGCTATACGACCAAAGACTGATTAAGATCATCTAAGAGTAGTTGGAGTGCTTTTACTCGTCCGCTGTCATTCACCATTAAGTACGATACTGCCAACTAGTACATAAGTAGATAGTGATGTGATAAGGACTTGCATTACTTGAGTGTTGAATTAAGGCAAATTGTTTGATAATAACTATCAGAATAGTTAGAAGATGTTCAACAAAATGTCATCAAATGCCATTCACCATCAACAGAATTGTGACCTAAAGACATTTTATGTAAGAGATTAACAAGAACAATCAACCGAACAGAGCAAAAGATGTAAACAATACTGCTAGCAAGTAGTACGAGATTTCTGATTAATTAAGGCTGAACATCATTCAAAACTGATTGCAAAAGTAGCATTCCCTTAGACTTTCCGACAAGCTCTTTTTGTAAACCAATATCACACACTGGCTCCGCTCTCGTTAAAGCTCATCAGTAGTGCACATTTTCACCACAACCGGAATTGGAACTCTGACCATGCTTCCATGATGCAACCGTGTTGACCACTAAGCCACTGACCTCAAATCGGGCATGACTAAATTACCATATGCAAACGCTTAGCCACATTCTCTTGTGAATATGGCACAGATTACCTGACCGCTTTTCGGTTTCTACTGGAAAGAAAGTCATAGTCCTTTGTCATCAGCTCGAATCTAGAAGACAATTACTGTATCCTTTCTGGAGATTATTGGACAGTCAGAAAAGCACTCACAAACGAATGCGCCTGAGCGTTTGTATCCCATAATTTGGTTCTGTCTTATATTGACCAGTGGTGCCGTGGTGGACAAGATTATCTAATAAAAGCACGGTTGAAATTCACATCTTGGTCGTAAACCGTAGCAAAGATATGTATTACTTACTAGCTCTAGCAAGTGCGATACTTGGGTCTAATGCTGTTCTTCAACAGCCAGCTGAAAAGTTCATACGAATGCAGAAGCTGTCGTCAGCTGTACGCGGCATCCGATTCACACAAAAAATACCGTCGTAACCGTTTTGGTGTTTATCGTCACTGTCTTTATTGCCACTTTTTGTGAATCTTGTTGACACCATTTACGTTGAATGTTGTTGTGTAACAGAAAAGTGCCAAAAAGGTGTTAGTAACGAGAAGTTACTATCTCTATTTCTGTCTCCATATTTTCGACTAGGTTTTATGAGTCTGTTAAACATGAAATACGATTTTTCTCATTCAGAAGTTCACTTACAAATGTTTAGAAGACAGTCGGTCTAGTATTTCAAATGTGAAGTCATGGTCCTCACAAACACTGACTTTGTATTACAAGTTCTGTGGTTCATTCTTCTTGATACATCGTGATGTTCAACCACCGGTGTCATTAAAGAGTAAGCCCCAATGGAATTCTACGCTGTGAGACTCATTACTAGTTGAGTGCTAAAAAAGCAAACTTAAAGTTTATGACAAAAACGCGGGAAATTGTACTTTTTTCCAGAATGTCTTTGGGCTCAACTTAACTCCTGCTGCTAATTCATACTATGCCTTATTTAGAAAACGTTCATATACCACCTTTTTGATGGCGCACGGTAAGACCATCGACTGCAATTATTAGCAATGTTTCAAGTGGAGTTATGTGACTAATTTTCTGGCAGCTGAAGACGTCGATTAATTGAACAAGGCTGTTTTGAACACAGTGGCATCCAACATAGTCGAGTTTTCTTGGTTTATATAAAATTTGTTAAAGTACTTACTGATACATTACTGATAAACGATTGCATTGAGTAGTTAAAGTTTGCCTGTCCAGGAATTGCTATATGGTCGGTCGTTCGAATGCGATCATCATTGTTGTTTAAGAGTATGTGGTTACTTGTGGTGATTTGGGCACAAATAGAAGACTTCTGGCGCAAGGTTTACATTGACTCAAAAGAGATCACCACCTCGGAAGTAACTGGCTGAGTCCATAACATCAAATTGGTAATTTGGCTTATAACCAACGCTCATTTTGTTTCCGAGTTCATTAACTTGGAATATCCAACCCGAGTCTGTCTTGACGGTGCTATCAGTAAATTATATGACACACTTACAAGACACAGTGATCGAGTAGTTTAACCATGAGGTTCACTCCAGCAGAGTGGAGCAGTACTCCAATCATCTACCTTTTACCACCTACTGCAGTGAACTCGTTTTATGGCTGGTTTTTTAATCCACACTATTTAGGCTGCCAATTTCTCTAATTCATTCAACCGAATCGTTTGACAAATAATCCGATATACATAAACATTTTCCGTTCTCTGTTGTCTGTAACCATTTTCCAAATCAGTTATTTTTGCTACCTTGCAGCATCCCCAGTAGGTCACACGCATCAGTTTTGTCCTTGGGTTATTTACAAAAAAAGAGCCATCTTAACTACAACTCATCAATAAACTTATTCTGATGCAAAAATTATCATGAAACTAGCTTTCTAATATTTGCGTGCATGAAAGGCAAAAATACTTATTCAATGCCTATATAAAAAATATCCTAGCAAACGAATGAATTTGAGATAAGCACGAATGACCAGCCTGTTAGTCTTACATGATATGATCTTTTTTCTTTTTGCGTTTCGCAGACTGTTCCTTGAATTCATCGTTTGTTGATTCCATCGCTTCCTGCTGCTTAAGCTGTTCCAATCGTTCTTTGAGAGCCTTCTCCTGTCTTGAACGTCCTTTTTCGTGTCTATTAATAGGGAATTAATTTACAATTGAAAGACTTTCTTAAGACAATTGATCACTATTTTTGTATATGGGCATTAAAGCTGTTTTCAAATAAATCTTATGCTGTCAAACAATTCAGTGAAATTGCTGAACTAGGACACAGATATTTCACAAATTTGAGATAATTTCGTTTAAAAAAGAAGTAAAATTTCTACCATCTTTATCTTGCTTGAGGAATCGATTGGGCTAAAGGTGACCTAACACCAACAAAAATAAAGTGGATGCTTTACACTTTCTTTATTTTGTTTAGTGATAATTGGTGGTTCAACTGTATGACTTGTCAAATCTACAACTACACCACACGATAATACTAGTCGAATAATCTATTTCCTCGAAAACTCCATTCAGTCATAAAACAAAACCGTGACGAACTGTTGTGTTCGTTAACTTATCATCAGACTGATACGACTATGTAAGTTCAACGGACTTAAATCTGTGAGCAAACAAAGGAAACAGGTTTAGTGAAATATCACTGGTCAGGTTAGACGTTGAAAAATTTCAGATACCTATGGTCTAGCTGCCCAAGGGGCCCAGTTGTCACTTCTAGTGATAAGCAGTTTGAAGTTTCATATACCATTAATTTGTACAGCTGTGGTTAAGCTTTGGAATGCAGACAGATGATGAGCCCTTCGGATTCGGTGATTGTAGTAGGCGTGCAGATTTTGTGTGAACAAGGGAACAAGTTGTTTAATCGAATGACACTTTAATCTCTGACGGCTAACATCCATTGTCCGATCAATTTGAGGTGGCTGACCGAAGCTGTGATTACGCAGAAGGCCTGATTGTGGTTAAGTTGATGGTGAACATCTGATTGATATGTGACGATTACACTGATCAAAGATTTGGCTACGTTGAAAGAAGTTCTTTGATTTCTACGGACAACTGCTCCATTATGCAATCTGCGAATTTTACTGTACAACAACAGGAAGCTAGTCTTTCAGACTCAATGTCAGTATGAGATGTGATGAATTAACTGTTTAGCACTGTACCGGAAATGTGCGTTTGAGGGTCCAATAAGACCGATAGTTGACTGCTTATGTTGCATTATCAGTGGATGGATCCCTTCTTCAAACAGTCGAAACCGGAATATTTTGTTCAATTACGAGCACATTCAGAGTTAAAAGACGATCTGGATAACCAGCCTGTCTAGCCGTATTATCGAGTGAATCTATTTTTTATTCAAGTATATCCGCTTAGCCTATTTTTAATGTTTTACCGATAACGTGGTAAATAGGGTTTCTTTTCTGGTACTGTGAAAAATTAATTTAAATTTGTATATTGCTTGATTGGGGTTGTTTTACGATAAAGATAGCGTTGTGTAAGCTTCTGGTATCTGTTACGAAGTTCACGTTACTAGCTTGTATTTCCATCCAAACACCCGACCACAATTATTTGGGTAACCCACTATTTCTTGGTTGATTTCCCTTAAAATTCACCAGATCTGGTTTTTACTTTGCTTAAAAGTCGGCAGCAGTGTATATTTTAGAAGAGATCCAACTGTGATCCAACTTGAAGTCTGGCTGGATTCGAACCATCGACAGATACAGAATCTCCTAACAAAGTAAAACCACTATCACCTGAGCTAGGAAGCCGCAGCGGAGCCACAGAACTTCCGCACTTGCACTCATTTACCCAATCAGCTCAATGTGTTAAATTAAATCCACCAAGTTATCCGTCACAGCTCAGTAGCTCGGTTGGTAGACCACGTGCAGCGTCTTGGTATACTACATCTGTCGCTGGTTCGAATCCAGCCGCATTGGAAGATTTTCGCTAAGGAGTCTTTCCTAACACCGTCTAGTCTGCCACGCCACTTATGGGTAAGTAGTGTAGATATTTGCCGCGAGGTTGAACTGACCTCCGGTCCATCATGTCACATGGGAATCGCACAGGTCACCTTGCCATAAACCTTACTTCAAACAAGAACCACCCAATTACAGTGAAATGCTCATGCCTAACATCAGATAAATAATGCAATGGTCATCAGGGTTGCACCAACGTTTGTCCATTTTGCCAGGTAATATTTACTCCAAATGAGTTACTTTCTTTAGCCGTACCTTGTGAAGTTGTCATCTAATTAGGCATTGCTGAGCTGTCTAAAAGTAAAACCATCGGAATCCATGAGTAGTCAGAAAGTGGTGTAATGTTACAACATGTGAAAGCACATTTTCCAAACACTCATCAGTTAAGAACCGCACCAAGCAGGGTTAACTCGAATGACTGTTTGATGTTTCCCACGCATTAGTCAAGCCCTTCTCCCGTAAACATTGGTAGTTCTATTTTTATTCTTCGGGTAAGGACTCCGCTTAAACGGATCGAGTTTGGCTGATCTAAAACGGACTCAAAATGGATTAACTTCCGATTGCCAAGAAAGACCACGACAACGTGAGTGCTGTCGTGCTGATGGTTGACCGACAAACGTCGTCTGGTGTGGCTATCTACCAACGGTATTCAGAATTTACAATGTCAGGTTTCCACACAACAATGAAGAGATTCGCTCATAGTACACAATGTGCTGATGTGTGCCATATCTGGGAGAGTGCAGACAATGCTGAATGATCAGCGGAGAGACCTCCGCCTGTAAAAAAGGTAGCTGGCTTTCTTTTTTAAGATATCGACATCATAGTTTGTTTGGTTGTAGAGAATTGCAAGGTTTGGTGTCTCATTGGCAACATGATGAGCTGTATGTAGGCAGCCAGCAAAGAATAGCGAAGAAGTTTTTTCGACAGATAAGAAACCAATACGAATGACCATCTCTGAACTTCATGTATTGTCACGCTGTCATTTGACCATATACTTCAAAAGTAATGAAATGCCTCGTCGATTTCCTCAGTCGTTCTAAATTATACTGTGCTTATGACCAGCACCTATTCCCATGGTTTAATAGACGAGAAGCAACTGTCAGTAGTCACGTGGTTCAGTTTCCTCAGACCACGTGACTACTGCGCTAATGGCAGGGCAGAAAAGTAATAGGTCATGAAACTATGGAGGTTGTTCATTAATGCATAGGTAACCTGATGCTGTGGCATGATATTCCAAAGCACCAATGATCTTGGTTACCCAGAGTCACCAGGACTGTTCTTGGATCAGTTGGATTTCAGCGTGATGAATCGTAAAGTCCTAAATTCAGAAGATACCCAACTGCTAAAACTTTGAACCACCGCTGAATTCGCGCTGATGAGGGAGAGACGGTTTTTAACATCGCGGCATATTCATTCTCAGAAAAGCGTTCCTTGTTGGAGAGACGCTGGACTATCTGGATAACTGGGATCAAGCTCCAAGTTCATGTAGTCAGTCTTTTTCCAGACGAAAATGTGCCCTGTTCTTCCTAGTGAAATGCTAACTGCCTTTCCTATTCTGCAACTCGGTATACCGCAAACTCTTCCGCACATTGGAGTCAGGGAACACGATTTTCCATTCCAGTTTTCAATCTGCGTATCATGTAACCTGACGTATGATAAAAAGTTTTCTTAATCAAATGGCGACCAGGTTTACTTTCAGGAAATCTCTCATCCCAAGCCTGTCGAATTCAGCCACGTATGCAGAAAGATTATCCGTCGTGATTCGAAGACCGAAAGAAAGCTTCACCTTCCATTGCTTCTCCTAATCAGCTCAGTGAAAATTTTCACACTGTTATCTGTTGGTCAGTGGTATATTTGACGCCGTTCACCATGCTGAACTGATCAGTAAAGGGTTTAGACGGCTTGCATTATCAACAGTATTGCTTCACGTGGTGAGCGTGTTATTCTTTAGTAGGCATGTGATAAGTTACGGAGAATTTCTGTGGTTGAAACTGCCGACTCAAATCTGAGTCGCTGTAATATGCTTTACATGAAGTAGATAGTAAGTTAACAAAACTTATCTATCAGAGTAGAAATTAAAAGTCTGCGTTACACTGACTACGCCAATGAAGCTGAAAACAGTTTGATGGAATGTCTTAAAAGTGTGAATAAAACTCTCGGGTAACTTTTGACTGTCTTGTCACTAGACGGATATATTTCAATGACAGTGTTAATTTACTTCAATTTGATTTTGCTTTACGTTTTTGACGTCTGTTTCCATCAGCATTAACACCAAGCCTTAACATGTCTACTTCAAAAGTGGGCACGAGTTACAATGATTAAACCTTGTCAAGGTAGCTTTTATTTATTTGTGTATAACAACTATTACTTGCAGTGGTAATAAACCTGACCATTACCAAACTACACGAGTATATCGTTATCAATGATTAATTTGTTGAGGTTTGCTTCACCAGGCTAACACACTTTGTTTGGCGTAATGCTTGTTAATGTGGTCGAAGTATATATATACATATATATATATATGAGTTCACTACTCAGTGTTTGCCCTTTTAATACCTTAAATATATATATATATATATATCACGTGTTCTCTTTACCGTTGCTATAGTCTGTAAGGCCTAATGTTGACTGCACCCGAATAGGAATACAGCACATGCCGTAACCGAATTTGACATCCTCATATGAGCGTTTGTCATCTTTGAAATTTAAATGCTTGCCATGCTCTATTCGTTTACTATCCTGATTTCCACCGCTCACTCATTAAAACTCTCTGACAAAATAGTGTAAAAAACAACAGAACAATAGAAACTTTTGCTTTTGAGGATAACGTTTTTGATGCGTTGGGAGGCAATTCTTTGGTCAAACATGCACAGAGCAAAAGATATGTTTTAGTCAGAGGAAACGGTGAGGAATTTATATAGTGTACGAAAGTCGACAAATCGAAGAATAAACGGTATTCTGCATACGCCATTCAGAAGCGTGTGTATGCAATAGACTAGTGAGAAACTAAGTGAAAAACAATACTATGGTGACGACCAATTAGAAGGGTTTACGTATTGCTTTAACGCAATTCTGTATACCATTTAGTTTTGTGTGTATATTCCTCACTTCTTCATTCTGTGCGTTACAAATCGAAGGCTACTTGACTGTAAATTCTCGTTTCCTTGATCGTGCTATTACTTAGGACACTGCTCTGTGTGCCCACTTTGTCGTTATTGTTATTTGGGACTTTACCATTCCCGGAGTAAAATGCTGTAGAAGTGTTCCCACACTATGGTTTTATTGTTCGGTTCAGGCAGTTCAGCTAATGCTAACTGTTCTTGTTTCTGTCGTTTGTTTAATGGTTTCACAAAGCTTTTTTCTGTATTATATGATACTGGTGTCCAATTGCAGACGGATAAACAGATACTAAGCATGATACTAACAAAGTTATCCAGAGAGAGACTTGATCAATCACTTTTAAACCAAGCGTCACTTATATACAATCGCAGTCTTTGTATTCAGCTAGACTTTTGGCCACTTTTTTTCGAAACGAAGCTTAAGATTCGTCAGTAGTGTATATCCTTGCCGGGGATACAATCCAGACCGTAACAAGGAAATGCGCTACTGGTGAATTAACAAGAGCGAAGCCCGAGTTCATTGCTTCTTTACGAAAGACGCTGGCTAGCAAACTATTTGAATACGAAGACTGGAACCAAGTGTGAATGACGTTCCGCTTGATGTTAACCAAGTCTCCAACTGCTCATCAGCAGTCACTTTTAGCCCAGATATTTGGATACAAGGTAGTCACGGGTCGGCAGCATTGTTTAGCGGGCAGTGTTCGGGTATTTGCATTATATAACTTTCGCCTTCGACTCACTGCGTTTCAACATACGTAGGCTTGCTTCTAATTTTTTATCGTCTAGTTGGGCTTTGCATAATAAGGTTGGTTCTCCTAGTTTTGCATGAACCCACCTGTCTTTGTGAGCTATGCTTGAATGGACACAACAAAACCTGTGTCGTACGTAGTTAGACACAAAACGAGCAACACAGTCATGGAGAATTTTCCATGAAAATATTTGTTTCATCTAGCTTGCACGCCGATGGCATTTTGGTATTCTTACTTAGAGAGATTTGTATCCAATGTGCTTTTAATGTTTCCTACAGGCTGCGTATTTCGTTCTTATTTTGGATGAACACTGAATTGCACTCTTTTGTATATTCACAGACATACATCCATTCAACTTCCAGAAATAAAAATAGACCACCATCAGTCAAAATGTTTTTGCTACCTGCCGGTAACCATACCAATCTGGATGGGTTTGTACAGTGATCGGTGAGGAAACGTGGCTCATATGTTCAATGAGTTGAAGAATTGTGACCAAATAACCTAATGGTGCTCTGCAGTTGTAATGCACAAGACAATATAGCTAAGATGTTAACCTCGAATGATTAAATATTCAATTAGTACACATACATAAATATGCATCCAACCGGAGATGAGGAAAAATACTTGCCTAATCTTTACCGACTAAGTGCTTCAAACTACTTTGTTAGTAATGCCTACCAAATTGTCTTTAACAACTTGTTAGAAAAACAGTTACTGTTGGTCGTTCATTTATCAAATTACATGGAAAGTCAATATTTGGCTGGGATGTACTTGTGATCATATCTACATTTATAAAAAGAAACTGAGGTCTTGATGCAGACTCACAGTTCATTCAGTTCCTCCTTCTTGTCTAACAGACTATCCACAGCATCTGTACGACCGTGTTTCTTTTCACGTGCCTCGTTCAATTTCTCCGTAGTTTTCTCCGACTGTCGTCTTCTTTCCGCATCAATTTTTTTACCGTGAGATTTCATTTTATCCAGTATGATTTCCTGTTGACAATCAAAAGACATGGATCATTGCTTATTGAACAGGTAAGGTTATTACATTAGTCAACTGTTGGAAGTTGTAAACTTGCGTGCGCTTTTGCTCACAAGTTTGTTATTTCCTGGTCGTGGTGCACAGTAAGATTCATAAAACAATCCCCCTTGCACTGATATTTACGGTTGCATACACATAACCAAAGTGTCTTCAACAACTGAACATACCAAGTGGGAGTCGATAAAGAACGTAAGTTATTGGTCCCTGTCATTTTTCTCAACGTTCATTCAAGCTGACGGAGACAGGCCACCGTGTACGCATAATTTTGACAGTGACTACGGCGAAAGGACTTAGCGGATTTTAACACACTGGTGGCAGACTACTTGCTAGAAAAAGTCAAATAAAATAAACTACTCACTATCTGTTGGTAAAAGGTACGTAAAGGGACAATGTATTACTAGGGGCATGACAGTTTTAAAGACGTTCATGAGAGTGGTTGATCAAAATAACTACATGCGCGGGAAGAAAGTGTCTTCTGAGGTTTGTTCCGTTTCCAGCAACAATTTGGGCGAGGTTTGTAACCTGGGCATTCTTAGGCATATAGGCAACCTGAGGATAATACTCAAGAGTTCCATGAGTGCATTCATTATGGCAGAAGAAAACAGAATGGCAAGGATGGATTCAACGGAAGAGTGCTCCAACTGGCGCAATCGTATGCACGATAACTTCGTTCGTCCAGACGAATGGAAATTTACTTTTATGTCATCACGATCAGAGTCCACATATGGAGTATTGGTGATCGATAATCTGCGATGCAGTTCACGTACTCACTCAAGCTGCACCCTCGATCCAGTGGTCTGTTAGTGTTAAAAATGGGTTGATCATACTAGTCCGACTGAATATTGGGGAATATGAAACAAACAGCATTCGTCCGGATTTACCAATATGAGTATGATTTCAGAGAAGAGAAAGGACACTTTTCTACAGCTTCTACAAATTAACTAAATCTCGATCATAACGATAATAATTAAAACAGTCGCAAAACCCGTCCAACGGGAAACAAATTACCGACTGAAGTAGGTGTCGTTAATTACCTGTTCTTCTTGCGCAGCATTGTTCAGCTCAGTAGCTAAGGTCATTCTGAATTTGCTCTTCTCCTCCATTTCTTCGTATATTGACTTTCTTCTGGATTTTTTAGATCTGTAATGCAAGGGAACGACACAGTATGGTGTAATTCAAATCAAGCCACGATTTATGCACATGATAAGGTGAACTCTCAGCACTTTGTGTAGAGTTTCAGCGGATGAAGTTCACTAAACTTAATGATACACATATGAAGACTGTTCATAGTAAAATTCGTGAACAGTTTACTACATTGTTGCAAGAAGCACTCATTAGGATGAACCAGTGACTCAGTTTATTAGTTAATGTAAGACTAGGAGTAGTGGGCTACTCTGTCATTTCTCATGGTAGATAGTTTACCACAAATGAGGTCTGTTATTCTGCTGAGTCTAGGTCCTTACTAGGTGGACAACTGCATACGGTTTATCGTTACTGCCAAGAAATAGGTTACGCCCGTCTGATACTGGAATAGTTTACACGCAAAAACTTAACAGGAGCGTGTATTCTCTTGGCCAATTATGCATACTGTGGGTACAAAGGGGACCGAAATCATTTTTGTGCACATCGAACGGAGAAATTCCAGCTTCTATCATACATTCAACTTTACCAACTAAGGGTTAGTTTGTATACTGAGCATAAACCCCTTACATATTTTGAAGAATTATAATGAGCACTCATAGTCAACATTAAGGTAAGTAAAAATGAAAGCTGGCAATTACTGATAAAGAAACAAGACCGGATACATGCAAATACCTGCATGCACCTTGATCTAACTGAGGATTTACCAACACAGTTATAAAGATCTGAACCAAGAGAGTAAATTACTTGTCGGACAGAATTTTAGGTGCTTGTTCAGAAGTGATTAAAAAATCTGAAAACAGAAACGCGTTTAAAAAAGGCTCTAGTTCAAAATCATCAATGCTCCAAAAATCGGAAAATGGAGTAAAATCTTTCAATGTCAAACCTGGAAAAACTGCAGTTGTACATCCTTTAGGGAGAATATGTGTATCAATAATTCGACTGATTTACGATCCAAAACAATGAAAGAGGCTTTAAACGTTAGCTATGAGTAGATGGTTTCTTAAATTTGATCCAAAAAGCGTTAGCTTGAAGTAACCATGTTAAATATTTATTCAGACCTATTTGTGGATAGTTAGTGGAAAGAAAACACAAAGGTTCGGTATTTAGACAAAGAGCTGGGCGACCCCTAAATTGTCCCTCATACTGACTGCTTTCCTAGACCAAAGCAGTATACTGGCACATTTGAATGTCTTGAGATAGATTACGAAACTCTAACCTACTTTACAGTACAGACAAATGATCTGATAAGGTAGGCGACGAAAAGAACAGTGTTTTTTGAAATATGACACTACAAATTTGCTAAGCCGATCTCATAATATTGGTTGTAATGAAAATATTTTCAATACCTGAATGGTGTATTGAATTTAGAAATGAACAAACCACCTTCGTTAGAGGGTCGCAGTTTGCAACCCGGAAAATGAAGTACAATAATATGTTTTCCGGTTTGGTCAAACGAAAAATAGATTTTATTTACTAACAAGGAACAGGCTGAGTTCAGACCTCTCCATCGATATCATTAAAATATACAATAACAGTAACAACGCGTTCTGCTTCCTCCCCGATTTCGACCAGGTTCTTCCTGTGAAATACTTTAGATTTATGGGTACAAACTCTTCATACCAAACAGTAGCCTATTCAAAAGCACAAATTCTCAGCATCTTATAGAAATCATCATTCAGAACTAGGTTAATAATCTGAAAGTTGTTCACTGATCAGCTCACGCGCAATGCAGAATATAAAGATCCGGTCAACAATCTCCGACATCAGGGTCACTCTCATCCCAACCGAGAAAAACCAGCTGAGTTAGCAACGGAACTCAAAATGTTGAGGTTACATATCGGATAGGAATAAAACGTTGTTGTGCACAATGATGTAAGCTGATGAAATTTCGACTGAGACAAAAAGACGTGAAGGACAAAATCAATTGTTCTGATACTAAGCTTTTTGCTTTCAAACTCAAGTGTCTACCGAAAACGCTGTACACACAGTTTTCTTGGAAAGTTGACGTTACGAACGTGTTGTTCTTCAAAATTTGTTATAGGGCAATCTTGTTTGTCTATTATTTGATTTCTTTTCTGTGAACTACTAGAGTTAACTCACATAAGTTAAAACTAGGGTCAGCGCAGCTGTATAGAAATAAAACACATAAGTTTAGCTCCACTCACAATTGATTGCGGATTTACTTTTTCACTGGCGTTTCAGTCAGTCCCTACAAATAGAAAGTACCCAGTTGGAGTTTCTCTCTCGTTAGTGCTCGTCAGTAGTGCATATCCCTATCACGATCGGAAATTGGAATCATGCTACGTCTTTATAAGTCAACCGTATTGATTACTGAGCTGTTGAATACATATTAGGCATGACCAACTTACCAAATGGAAACACTCAACCACATTTGATTGTGGGTAATAATCAGCTTTTTACTGGGAGACACGGTTACTGCATTTGACCTTCAATCGATATCCTTCTAAATGACTAAGAATATACACTTCAGACAAGTTGTACCAGCAGCAAAACTCGAATGTTGTGTTTCTTTTCGAATGTACCTAGCTGGAGGCTCTATAGGAATATGATAGTTACAATCAAGTGTGAGTGATACTGAACGTATACCAGTCAAAATCCTTACTATCACTGACAAATCAGTTTGTAATTGACAAAATAATTCCGTCCAATTTTTCCACACTTCAACAGATTATTGTGGCCAATGCTTTGAGTTACAGACTTTAAAAGCATGTGTTCAGGTTTATGATATTGGATGAAAAGCGGATTTCGTTTGTTTTATTTTATATGGTCTATTTCGTAGAGTCACTTTGTCATGTCCTCTCTAGTACACTGCAGCGGAGCGCTGCTATAAATACAGTAGTCTTTCTGAACAAGTAACGTTGACTTATAGAAGTCATCTTTGTCATTCTCAGAATGTTCGCCACTGGAGTAGATAGGATTATCAGTATAATGGTCTGAATGGCCGTCCGGTACATCAAACTTGAATGTCAATGTTTACTATCTTGATGATGATTACCAGTGTTACTTGCCAGTTGTACGGCCTCAGAATTACCAAAAGGAGCAACACAGTGATATTCAACTAGATACTTTTGGCACATAAACTGTTACAAACAACAGCAAACGAAATGAAATTTACATCAACAGAGGAAGCTACGTGTTGCCACTATCCACAACTTCCTAACCGCTATCCTAAAGGTATTCATGTTAGTGTAACCTTAATTGATTTCACTGTAACCACTTCTAAAAGCAGGGGGAGGGGAGTTGTGTTGTCGACACCCCACCAATTGAGTAGTCACCTAGTTGATAAATTTAAACGATGTGATCCAAGCTGAACGTTTACTCGTGTCCTAATCAGTGTAACTACACCTCGGTGACGTCAGTTAGTATTTACTCACTAAACTCGGCTGGAATGTCTGGTGCTGCCGACGGTGTCGGTAGTAGTCAGATTTTATATTTATGTCTTCACCCTCTGTCTTGCTGCACTAATCCGATCCGTTCTATCTAGACCATGATATCATGGCGTCAGATTTAACAGTAGCTTTCCGAAACACGTTGATCGTATGAGCGGTTACTCAACGCACGTGATTTATGAATCAGTTAACCATAAACACCTTGAGGAAAGGGACCTTAATTTCAATGAGAAATTAAATCAAAATTTCAGGAGTGAAGAAGTCAGGTTCATATAAAGTAAGCCAAGTATCAAAACAGCACAAACATTAAACTTTACTAGGAATGCGCTCAGCATTCAACGATGTGAACAATGAAACTAAAAACTGTGTAACCGCTCAGGTCAGTATGATGCACACCAAACAGAAGTATGCACAGTTGGTAGATAAGAGCTCGATCAAATCATCTTCCCGTAATAGAATGTTCGCTCAAAAAGAACTTGCTTAAAAGTTCTCCGAGATCAGTTACTAATAGAGTTGTTGTCATTGACGGTTGGCTATTCAGGTCCAAAAATCTACAAGCATCGATTTGCATCCAGACCCTAGTGAGTTAATCAAAGCTCTATACGTTGTTATGAATAACAGTATGCACAGAGTAAAAAATGTGACACCAGAAGTGTTACATAAAAGTATTGTCAAGGGTAGTTAGAGTGTGCTGTTCAATCAGGCATTTCCAACGAAAACAACAAGACGAGGCACTATCTCGGACGGGAGGGTTCAAAGGAGACAATGACGGAATTGCCGTGCCGCAGCGTTTCAAGCTAAAATCTTGGAACCAATACTGAGCTGGAATGGTACACATCCCTACTGCTTCAACCACAAAAACCGTACGTTACAGGGTGTTTGGCGAGCAGCAAGAGGAATATAATGCATGAAACTTTCAAAGATTGAATAAAGGGCTCCAGCAACAAAAAGTACAATGCAATATCGAATGATTTGGTAGCCAATGAACAGCCTCACTTCCCATACGAACGCCTACTTCAGTAATGCCAGACTTAGTTTCTTGCCGCCGAATAAAACAGCCTAGTTTTAACCTCTGGTTGCTTCACTTTTAAAAGCGGCTGAGAAGGAATTCGGGAAGTAAATTTTCCGGAAGTGGAACCCTCAGAAATTGGCAGTAAACTAAGCATGTAGTTCACATGAGTCTCTTGAGCAAAACCTTATAACGGTATTTAGTAGGTCAAAAACCCGTAGCTATCTTCAAGATAGGTTTTATAAATTATGGTCTGTGTGTAGCAAACTCCTCAGTGAAAATTTCTGGCAATTATCAACCCGTTTTTTACGAGTATAACTTATTTACCCGTCTAGAAGAGATTAAAACAACAGACTTTGTAGGTAATTATGTTTAAAATGTGTCTTTCAACTCGGTGAAAACATATCAATCGATGGAAGTTGACTGCAACAAGAATACATGGAGGAACCCGCCGTCTAAAACACTAACTGTTTCGAAGTAAGAACGAGCTTCAAGAAGATATTCAAAGGTCTTCAGTCAGTGTGTCATTATGTGTTGCATTCCTATGGTAACCTTCTTTCAGAATTGAGAAACCTCGAGAAGAAACTAATACGCTTTAAGCTACACAAGCATATCTATCAACAGAAAACATTGTGTGATGTATTCAGTAGCATAGTGGAATAATAGCCCTCACCTCAACAGGCAACAGCGCTGAACTTATAAGACATCTTACCATACCTGAGAATGATCTTTACATGATAATCACTGCTGAAACAAACAAAACGGGTAACATAACACAGAAGAACAAAATTTTCTGCAGCAATCCACACTCGCAGTCAACTTGTTTTAGCCATACTGATAACTTGCCAGGGCGAAACCGTGTCTCCACTACTGTGACTTCCATATTTCGATGCATATATTCATATGCATTGAAAAAATCGAGTTCGGTTTAACCTGTGACAGTGACCATAATTTAGAAGTTCTGTACCCTTCAGATTGTGCAGAAGCAAATCCGACGTATAATCGTATGAGGGTTGAATTCGGTACGGGGTATCGTTTGTCATCCATTCTATTAGGCCACTGAACTGGCAATCAAATGAGTCGGGTTTATCAGTCATTTACAAGGTACTATACTATGTAGTGTACATGTGATGGATCTACCACCGCGATGATCACGTGAACAGTCAATGGAGTGAGGATTTTTGGAAATGTTACTGATACAAATTGACCGATATCGTGCATACTTGCAAGTGATTGAGTAAGTATTGAAGGAATACTGAGGCGTCTTGCAGGAGAAACCAGGGGAAGGCGTTGACGATTTTTTCATAAACATCAAACTAATATGACCCCGAAACGAGTGACAAACAGAAACTGTTCACCGGCCTATTTCCTATGGCAAAAAAGTATCCAAAGTAAAAAAGAAGTTTCATTTGAAAACTACAGGTTTACCTTAAAAGCAAAGTTGATGTTGTTCTCAGGGAATCAAAAGCAGAAACTCAGACAAATTTACAAACAAGAAGGAAACAACATTCTGAATTACACTAAACAGTTCTCAAGCCACGATACAAATATTTTGGAAACAAGTGTAACACAGCCACTGACATCTTTTTACTATGAACTTGGAACAATTAATACAACTTTGTGTATCTTTTTCACGTTATCCGTTCTTTTGCTGCTAAAAAGGAAGCGAGATGTTCTCAAGAGATGCCCCGAGTAGTTTCACATTTCTTGTCTGTGCTTTAAAAACAAATTTGAAAGCAACAACTCTGCGACTACTTGTAAATGTTTACTTCGGAACAAAATTTGCCAAAACAACTCAAGGATAAATTAACACCATCGATGTTGTACTCATAAATTCTCAAATGACAACTATGTTCAAAACATTGTTACCGTTCAGTATATGATTGACTGACTGATTGATTGACTGGCTCATTAGCTGACTGACCGGCTGGCACAATGACCGACAGAATGAATGAATGAACGAGCGAGCAAACGAATAGACGGATAAATTAATTAATCAAAAGCTCACTTCTTTTTCCCATCACCGGGACGGGAATGACTTTTCTCCACTGCTTCAACTTCTGATTCGATGACTGATCTGAAATAAATCACGATCTGACTGTTATCCTACTCCATAGATTCTTTCTCAAGGTTATAATCAGCTTCTGGGTTAAAAATCGTCCAAAGCTTTATTCTCAGTTGAGTATCATCTCGTTCACTAGAAGCTACACCGAGATTAGTCTGCTAGGCAGTAACATTGTTCAATAATCATACACTCGAATTGTTTGGTATGAACGTATTAAGGTACAGTTTTGTCCAAACAACAGGCCCTTGTAACATTCAAAATGTATCTATTCTAGACTACGAGTAACCCCAATGGTCGGTCGCCAAGCGTGGGTTACAGATTCGTCACATTGATTGAAATTTGTAATATCTCACTTTCTTTTTGTTCGTGCCACAGTCTCAGCGGAATCTGGTCTCTGCACTTGCAACAGGTCGGCGAATGCCTGACTAAGCTTCGCCAAATTCTGACCCAGTTGAGTCGTGGTATCGAAAGGAGTGGCTAAAAATCAACGGAAGAGAGCTGAATTGAAAAACGATCAACTGGCAACCAATTGTTTACTTGTCCTTATGCTACAGTCTCTGACTAACTAAACAAGTAGAAACATCAGTAACATCACATCGTGGATACTCATAGACATTACAAGTACTAAGAACTGCAGTCAAACCAAAAAGTTTCACTTTAACTCTGTCCACAAAAATTTCTACTCCATATTAAAACCTGAATTATCCACGGGTAACGTGTTCACGTGTCGGATGGTAGGTTACAATAAAAATTGTACTTCTAGACATTTTGGACGGATCGGTATACAAACCAAAATATTTTTGTCCCACTAAGACAAAAGAGGTATCTAATCAGTTGTGGGATAATCAGAGCTATTTAATTAGACTCAAGCGACATTATAGAAGATAGAACTTACATTTACTATACTCATTGGAAATGACCAACCTGAACAGCTCACTAATAAGAATATGCTGACAAACACAAAGGTAGATAAACGGTAAATTATAGGCGAAAGTCTGTTAATACATCATTGTCATTCAAAAGCGTCAGCTCCAAGAGGCTTAGTGTAACAAATCACAACACCTGGTCCGCAACCTATATACATGTTAAGTTTTCTTCCACACCTGCTTTTTCATTCCCAATTAAGCAATGTACTTCGTCTTCATACTGTGTTCATGTTTGTGTTCGCCGTTTCGTTTCTTCTTGTGGAACAAGCTATGTACGCTGAACAACATAGCAATCATCAGAACGCATCCAAGAGCATCAACTGATGTGACTAATGCATTGATCGATAAGGTCAGTGCGCGGTCGTCGCACGTTTGATCGAGTCAGACTGACTGATCAACTCGACTGATTAATTTAAACTCAGCTATTGAGTCTGCTGGGTGCAGTTGAGGTTGGTCAAAGGTCGTACACTAGTAATCAAAAAGACCATCACGAGTCGCCCCAATTCATACTCACTGTGCGCACAAAAATGTTCCCTTAACACGTTGAGCCTTCCATCGCTATGCCCTAATATCCGGGATAGGATGACTGCGTACATATGGTGCTTCTTTTGCAAACTTTGTGTAACCCACGTGAATGATGCTACGTAACTTTGTCTGACGAAATTAACCAAACAGACACTAACGGTTGATGTCTCTCGTTTCGGTGGTGTCATCTACCATCACCCTTGAACCCAGCATAAATGTGTTGTTTAGTGTGATTATGAACCGTCAAAAACAAACTTGTCTACTGCGCGTTTCTCGTGAAATGTGAACCGGCACATTCGTGATGTTGAAACAAACTCAAGGCATATTTAACCGATTGAAGATTTCTCTTCATCTGCTTTCCTTCGCAGAATACGGGTGACAGGAACAGTTGGAGAGTTTGTATCAAGTCGCCTACTTTGTTGTCGCATCAGCTTTGGTAGAATGCCTGATAGTATCCCAAACCATGTACCTAAGGCACATTTAGCATTTTCCAAAGTACGTCACCTGTGAAAATGCCAACCTTTTTTGCATGCAAGGTAGCAGAATGTAACTTTACGGATAGTCATCGCATGTGACTACGAAACTTTGTTACAAGTCACGAAGAATATTCAGGAAATATCTGTCTACAACCGCAACTGCCTTTAAAAACGTTAACCGTGTTACCAATGACGCGGTTCGTTTGAATGTTTCGGAAATGTTAAACACTGCCAACCAAAGATGGTAGCAATCACGTTTCATAAGCCTATTTAGCTTATATACGGTGGATGCGTACCAACCAATATTTTCCACATTGTGCACTGGTTTTGTGGGTTGGCTCATGCTAAGAATGACTATCCGGTAGACACAGTGATTAAACATCAAAACTCCATTCAACGGGGTTTCTCTAGCCTCCGTATTCGTTTACAAACTACAGTCAACATCTACAATGGGCAACACTATCGAATATGGCGAACAATCGGTATCATTGCTATTCTTGTCATGCCACTACGTTCACAAATTTGTTGTTAGCTGTTAACTGATTCATAGTCTGCAATCCCTGTCTTTCCACCAAGTTGCCCTCCGATGTATTTTTTGTGCCATTGGGTTTAGCTAGGAATGGATGATTAGAGTGTCAAATAAAATGTTTATATAATCAGGCTGCCTTGACGTGATTGTCTAGGCGGTCGCTTTAGACCTTAATCATTCCAGTTTCAATCAATCACAGCTCCAGTTATAAGAATATTGTAGCCAGGACAAGTCTGACGAGATCGCAGGCGTAAAGTAAAAAATCTTCTATCGATTATATGCAAACCATATTCTTGGAAGTTTAATATCTTGTTGAAATAAAGTGTGATATAAAGACGAATCACCGGAATACCGCAGGTTGCACATAATATTTTACTAGGCGTATGTTACAGCAGAGACCCACAGCTACAATTCTGTCTGCCAACTAAACAGCTGACCCAGCTGTCCGTACAAGAAGGCTGAAGAGAGTGACTCTGATGGTAGATAACAAATTGTATGGGAGGTAACTGTGGGCTGAAATTTATCACGCTTTAAAGTAGTTTACAACCGCAGTATTCGAATCGATTGAACCAAGCCTCTTTCGACTGAAATAATTGGTGGAGAAACCGGGAGGTCTTCTGAAAACGCAGTTATGGACAAGCAACACGGTTCAAACTAAACGTGTATTCACATGCGTTTACCACACATCACGTTTGAAACTTTGTCATCGTCATAAAAACCTAGGAATGTGAGTAATCGGTATTTATTCGCCCATTATCAAGAAGAAGCAAAAAAGGGCTGTCAAATACCCGGCGTAATAAAGCGGATATTTCTCGAAACTATTTTATGCGGTTTATACCCGACTGTTGCTCCACTATGCTAACTCGGTGGTATTTATTGGTCTGGAGTGCAATGGAGTGCACCCGACGAGCTGCGGTGAGGTCGGATGAAGTAATCAGGGCACTACATTTGAAAAACATCGTAAACTTTTGAATCTTTGTCCAATCCGGGACCAAAGACGTAGGAGAGGCTTCAGTCATACTCAATGGTTTATCTCCGAAAGTCTCATGGATAACACCTTCAAGTTTGCGGATATAAGCGATCTAAGAAGTCATGGCAAAATTTCAAGACCTTGAATTCCAGGTAGACAAATCCAGTTGACCTTCTAAATGCTAACTAGCTGTAGTCTCACTTTTGTTAATTTTGTGTCATTTTTGTTAATGCTTATCGCTTAGCAGCTTAGCTGAACATAAGACTGACCGTACAATTCTTGGTAATCTCTTTTAAACAAATCTCATTGGTCTCATCCAGACGTTGTAATCCTAGAGGTCTACTGGTATCTACATCTTTGACTTATGGAACAACTGAAGCCCGTGTAATAAATCACTCATATTACTTGTGAGTAGTAATTTGTTTGACTGAGTACACGGTATAGTCCTCCCTTGGTTTGCACGAGGTACAGGCAGAATCGTCATAAGTTATGCCTAGAAAATCATAGAATGATGTCTGTAACCGAAGTGCGTTTCCAAAACAGATATGCTGGTAAATTAATGCATCAGATTCTTGATAAGCTTGTAACTTGCTTTCGGGAAAATTATAACAGAATAAAGGTTTCAAAAGGAAAAATTGAGAGTTGTTCATGCCCACGTCGAGGACATCAAGCGTAAACAACTGGCAAAAAGTAGATGCCTCCTAACGGCTCCAAGATAGCCGGGACATGGGAGAAGAGTTTAGGGTCAAAATGACTGGTCGAGGTGGTAGTTATCTTACACAGTCAGTAATGATTGTAACGTTTTGCACACTATTTTCTGTTTCAAAATTCTGGTTGTTATTCACACTTTTCACTTTCATCAACTTCACGTATACAGCCAACGTTTAAACCAACTTAATCGAACTAATCGATAATCAGTAAATACAACTCACTCACTTCTCGGTTCGCGAGCCTTGCGTTCTCTCTGCGTTCGGGTCGCTGGTGCACGGAATTTTGAAGAGTTAGAAGCTAACGGAATCAAGCGACTATTGCGGCAAAGTTCCCTATTTATCTGTCATCGGAATTACCTCAGTTGTTGACCTCCACGATTAATTAGGAACGACACGACGGATTGTATCTGTTGGATACTGCATTTGATGTAGTGGAATTCTAAATCAAAGCACTTTAACGAACTACTGTGAGTCATTCGTTCCCATTTTTATTACCTTTTTGATCTCGTGTTCATACATGAATTTTGTATAGTGTTTACATCCACTACATGATACGGAAGGATGAGTACATAGCAGTCAGCTGAAAAGTAATGCAACTTGTCGTTGAAACTGACTGAAGAGAAAACTTTGAGAGTTCAAGAAGCCGCCAGATAATCAGACTGTGCAAGTCTTTTGAAAGGGGATGAATATAACAGGCTACCCATAACCTCCGTGATTTATAAGTTATTGGAATGATTACCTGAAGATTTACCCCTGGAGTTGCACAAGACAAACTAGAAATAATCGTCACCTATCTTACGCGTGATGGATGTTTGCAATCAAAATAAATTTCCAGTCGAATGGCGGTCAACTGAAAGTAAATCGAGACATCGACTCTCTATAGAAACGGAAGCCTTTGGTTTCTGAGGTTGAATTTGTACGTTGTATGTCGGTTAGCAGAATACTACATCTTTGATGACGAAATAATGGACAAAACAGCCGTATGGGATCTAATTAAAACTGAGACAATCCGGGGTGCTTGAACATCCAACCTCGATTTGGAGTATCTCTCACTGTTCCACGTAGTTGTTTGAACCACAGTACATCATTCCACAAAACATTTTGTAACATATTCAGCTGCATATCACGTTGCTACCCCACTGGTTACATTAACCGCCCTCAGTTTTCTGTTTATACTATGAACAGTATAACAAAGTCTAGGGTGATGGAGGGGTTATGGGAGTTCTGTACCTCCGAACTGTTGACAGCTGGCTGTTGTTTAGTTTGACAGAAGTTAAGCCTGTTGTATCAAATGTTGTACCGAGTGTTTTGTAACAGTTAAAAGATAGGTGCCATGCCTTAAGATGGGTCCAGAGGACATTCGTCCCCGGCGACCGAAAACTGTACGATTTGCACTGCAGTGGTCAAGAAAGCCACCTGATCATTGTTGTGGCACTTCAGTCTGGAAGGTGTACACTGAAGTTCATTCTACCATTGACTCAGCATCTTGAGTTGATTATTCATGCTTCGCATCTGTAGTTTGTGAAGGACATTGCATCTGTTGAGAAAATAAGCGGGAAAGCGCCAGAACCATTCGTAATAGTATCCAGACAGGTTCTCTAAGCTTGTGCGGTGATTCGCATGTTGTCCATCTGCCATTTTGGCATATAAGCCTGTCGACCAATAGCAGTGCTCATTAAGAAAACCGTCTGATCAAAATCAACATCATCTTGCCAACTTTTCAGAGCTACATCAAACAAGATGCCTGACTATCATCCGGATGTGTCCAGTCTGGAACGCCGTTCGGAAATCTGTGGTGGAAGCGCTATTGGCTGCTGATTTTAATCTCAGGTTTGAAATACGCACTCAACAGACGAAGACATATCATTTAATTGTTTAGTAACCTAAAGAAGTTCGGTACGGCGAAGGTATGCTAGAAGTTTTAATTATCCTACACAGAACATCGCTTACAACTTATCTCAACTTTTCCGTTCACATAGACTCTTCCGACCGCTCACAATGGCTTCTGAGCGACTGTCTTTGATACTAGCTGACCTATGTTTGCTGTGTGCTTAACAGGTTTTAGTTGGGTTCACTTTTGCCACTCGGTTACACTTTAATTCCTCCCAGGCGCTTTCCTCAATCGTGGTTGCTTTCTTTCACAATTTGTTTCGTCGAAATCAGTGTACACTTCAAGCGTCACAATTCATATACCATTTGTGTTGGACGTGTACAACTTCCTTCAGTGTGTAACCTTCATTAGACCACTACTATAGACGGCCCTAGATCTAAGAATGAGAAAAAAACTTAACCAGATTTGTATTGTGTAACTGTGCGATGTAATCAAATTATATTCCTTGTTGTCACCTTCCCGGTATCTGGTACACTGCCGAGCACGTTTAATATACTATTGATCACATTTCCTACGTTTACCGTCCGCGGATGTTACGACTGGATCTTGCAGCGATAAAAATGTGTGATCGATCAGACAGTACAGGACGCTGTCGCTCTGATCTTCGCTTTGATAAAAGTGCCATTGGCTAGAGTTGTGTATTAGATGGATATTACTGCTCCAATCAGCTCTACCACGTCCCTCACCTCATAATGCTCCAGTCGCCTAATCTTACTACAATCGGTTCGAATGGGAACTTGGAGGTCACGCAGGTAGCGTGATAAGCTCTCTCAAGCGATCGACTCGAACAACAGTGCGAAGAAATGGATATAGATGGATCCAACAGATTAGCGGAGATACCAATTACTTGATTAGGTTGACGGGAAAGGTCACTGTCAAACAGGTGGGACTAAAGAGTCGGAAGCAACAATAGTCGCATCTCCTGTGGAACGCGCAAGCGCAGCACCCAGACGGTTGGGCGAGGAAAGAGTTGGTGCTTGGCAACGGCAATGAACGTTGTGAATATCTGAACGGCTTACAGTTGACTCCATGTTGATGGTATCATGTAATCGTTGTGGAAATTCAATTTTAACTGACCAGCAGAAGGAAGAATTGCTATGGTGGATAGATGTTGGTCCCACAATGTATTTGGAGCACTTGCGACTACGTTCTACATTTCAGAAGGTGAATCAGCGCTGTATGTCCGGAGACTGGCTGATCCGAACAGTATGTTAAATCAACAAGTACGAGGAATGCGTATGTTGGAAGACAATGTAATGAGAAATCTGGATCAAATCAACACTGATCAATTTAGCCAGTCTGCTGTACATGCTGTGGGGTGTTGTGCAGTATGTGAACACAAATTGGATCAATGAACTGTTCGGTAAACGTACAAGTAACTTCGTTATATTAATGACAATTCGATTGGCTCTGTTAGCATTTTTAGATTTAAACATGACTGGCGGCTTATCGAACAGTCTTAATCTCATAACTTAACGTCTAGTTTTCTTGTGGTTAGCAGCCGCCTGTGTTCCTTTAGTTTGGTATGCAGGATAAATGCGTTACGTGAGAGTTATACATAAATACACTTGCATATCTGTCGCTTCATAAATCGGATACAAAATACACTGGTGTGTATTTGTATTGTTTTTGTTTCATTTGAGACCACCACGGGTATACAGAATAGAGAATGTGATTAGTAAAGAGCGTCCATTAGTGTAGAATGAGTCGATGAGGTCGGATGTGTCAATAAATTTACGTACCTAATGTAAGAAACGGTGAGCGTACATTTGTATTTAGATACAACTCTGACATAGGCAAGTTAGCGTAATTCACTTTGCATACTTCGGGCTACTGAAACTCTTTTAACCCGGGGTTTGTTAAGGGAAACCTGCCTTACAGAAAGCAATGCGCGACATATTCTCAATATTTGTCCGGAATTGGTACCATGCCTCAACAACAGCTTGTCCATATTTTCCTCATCATTCTAAATCTATGCTTTCGCCTAGTCCTATCAAACACGGTAAGTTGAGAGAACAACAAGGTGACTGTTAGGAAAAAGCCATGAACACTTCCCAAGTGATTTTGCAACAGTTTGAAAAGGTCCATTTCTAGGGCACTTGGTTCGCATTCGGCTGACACTGACCAGCAAATAAGGCCAGACGAAGCTCTCCGAATCAGCTACTTAATCCTACAAGTATACTCTGGAGCTACCAGTGTTCCATAACCAGACTATTGCTATCATATTATAAGACTCAGGTTTGTATCTACAAAGACAGTTTGAACAAACCCTCCATCTGCATCTTTCAATCATTCACTAACGACCTGAACATGAGAACAAGTGTAAACAACTTAACACCAACGAACGATTGTCCGGTACCAGGTGCTGTGGTACGTATACAATTACCAAAACTTCCTCATCTGCTAAAAGACTGTGATCAACTTAGCATTTGTGGTTTTCATTAAACTGTTTGATTTGTTCCGATTTCTATTTGCCAACAATCTATATACACGTAAAAGTCTGATGGAATGTACCACAAACAGCTGAGTACACGATTAACTTTCTACGTATTCTATTGGAGTATGAGAATCAATGACTAGTTTTGATAAATGATGTTTGAAAACACTCTGCCATACCAGCAGCAAGTATTTGTTCCTCCTGGTCCTCTTGTTCGTCCTCGTCACTATTTTCTTCCTCACGAATTTTCGCCAGCGCGTCTGCGAATGACATACGGCACTGAGACAGAACGGACAGGTACTCATCTGATTCCTGATTGAGCAATGGGTCAGCATATTGAAAAAAGCAATGCTAAAAGAGGACAGAGTGCAAAACAAACAGAGGGATGTAGCAGATGCGGTAAATAGTTGGTCCATTATTTAGGCCAGAAGAACGTAACTTTGAAGCAGTGGGTTGTAACACTTTTTATTTGCCTTGCCTAGAGTCTCACGAATCATGGAAGTAGAAGTAAACAAGCTGAAAACAACAACTCGTTCTAATGCATACATCATTAAACGACCGAAATAATGAACCTCAGAGTTGTAGTATTAGATCTGTTCCGTATAACTTGTGCATCCAGCATGTGTCTTAAATTTTTAACTCTCATAAAATAACAGTGTAGCGAACAAGCTCGTTTTCGGTTATTCATCATCAGGCTAATTACATAACAATTTATATGAAACAGAGTTGTCAAGGCGAAACGGACAAAAACAAGTAGCTAGTTTGGGTGAGGTCAGACACGTCATCAGCATACACGGAAACAACGTTTTGGTACGATTACGTCACCATTATGACGCCACTGGAACCATGACGGTTTGATCGGTCATGGTGTGGGTGGTTGGCCATGGCAACTTCAACGCCTGAACAAAGCGCTTTGGTGCGCACAAGGATGGATTTCTTAATCGAAATCCAATCGCTTCGGCTGTGGCTAAAATTCGGTATCTGACAGCTTTTGAGTGATTGGCGTTGACTGGATAAATCGAACGAAAACAGGAATCTAGGTTGACAGTATGATGTGCATCAACGAGGTGTGAAACAATTGCGCTTGTAATTGTCTTGGTGACTCCGCTGCTGATCCAGGCTGGATGATGGCCATGGATACGTTCAGTTAAGCGCCTGGTCGTGTGGCCCACGTAACTAGTTCCACAGGAACAAGTAAATGAGTATACACAAAATGAAGCCGCAGAAACGGGCATTTTATCCTTTAACCGCAAACACAAAGCTGGAGTCGAG